>JAXGGA010007867.1:0-60081 GCA_038373865.1 Uloborus plumipes
ATTAGCCAAATATTCGATAAAAGTAAATTTCTTGACTTGCAAGGAATCCAATCTGGAAGTCCTGAAAATCTCAACAAAAGGGAGCAGTTAAAAGGCTAAGTTAGCAGTTAAAAGTTAAAGTTTGAATTAAAAAAAAATCGATTGTATTAGTCGCTTAATAACAGTGCGCAATGCACATCCTAATAACTTCCGGAACAAAGTAATACTAACTACTGGCTACTGGTTGGGCTAAAAAAGATATACAACTGTAAATGCATTTTACGCATAGTAAAGTACTAAGTATAAAATATTATATATAAATGTCTACCATTTTGATCTATTTGATTAACTTTTTTTAACGAATTTTTCCATTACACTACGTAATGTTTCTGTTTGCAGGCTCCGTATTTCGTCTAGAATATTCTGCTTTGACCGTCTAATAGCCTCTGTTATTGTAACCATTCACCTTGTCCTTTAAATATCTTCATAGAAATACGTATAAAAGCTATGAGAGCTGTTCTTGAATTAAAATGTTAGTGATTATTTTCCCCGCGTCATTGCATTTGATCGTTAACAGGAAAAGAGAATTCAATCATTCCAACTAGAGATGGAACGAAGCTTCGGCCATTTTGCCGAAGCTTCGGTCTAGCCGAAGCATGAGTTGTGATTCGCCCGCTTCGGCTGCTTCGGCCTGAAATTTATGCAGCAAATTTTCTGTTACAATTATTATCATATAAGATAGTCTTTTTAACTCAAAATTGTTCCTCATGATAAAGCATAATAGAAATTTATATTCAATTAAAAATATGTGCGTATTGAACATTTGAAGCCAGAATGCATTCAATAATTAATAAAATATTTATTAACAATATGTTCTTTTAAATATTACATTTCGTTATATTTGTTCAAAAAAACTTTAGTTTTAAAATAAAAGCTATATAAATATACTGCATTGAGTATTTTTCAATGATTTCTATCTTTGAAACTTTGAACAATGGTAATGGTTCTTATGTGTACGAGGGCAGATGTGCAACTATTATGCATCCTGAATTCTTTTAAAATTTTATATTTTTTGAAATTTATAGGTACACAATTTCAGTTTTTTAAAGAGATGCATTAATCTATCAACATATATTAACTTATTATGTATTTCATTGATCAAGATTCTAAACAACAAAATCAGGATATAGTAAAACAAGTAAGTAATTGTTAATACATAACTTAAAGCTACATCTTATTTATTTATTTTTGTATAAATCAAAATATGAGGAAGGGGTCCTGTCCATTAGTAGCACACATCCACCCAAGATCCGCATTTTAAGTATTTATAATTTAAAAAGAATAAATTCTGATTAGTTGATTAACTTTAAAAAAGATTCGTCATTTATACTTGAATTAATAGAATAATACCTGCTCATTTGCCACACAACTTAGAATTATGATGTAAAAAAACCAAACCCCCCCCCCCTTTTTTTTGACAAAACTCAACCTTGGAATGAATAGTTTCTTTGAACTTGTGACATTATTAAATAATCCTCTTAAAATAAATACCAAATGAAAGACAAGTAAAAAAGAATGCATGATACTATTTTTTCGAATTCACCAAAAACTGAAGCATTTTGCATTAAGAATATTAAGATATTTATAATATATAACACAACGTAAATAGTAATAGATTGGGTAGTTCTATGGTATAATACATGATCATATCAGTTGTTTTATTATAAAACATCAACTGAACTGCAGACTGAGGTTTTTCATGCTCCAAGTAGAGCTTCTTACTACTAATTTGCAATACAAAAATAGTAATGTCGTCTTTTCTTGTACTAGCAGTACAAAGCAAAACAAAACAAGAAAACTTTTAATTAGTGAAATTAATTTAAGAATGACTCAGTAAGCTGAAAATATTGTGTAACGCTAAGAATTAAGAAAATTAAAACATATGGAGAAAAGCAAATGCACCCACAGCTCGATCATAGCATCCTAAGACTGCAGTTTCGCCCTTATTATGGGCTCCTCAGTTAGGAATAGCCAATGATCGAGCCGGAGGCAAAAATCCTCTTAATGTAGCTAAGATAGCCAACAAACTGGTAGATAAAGTGAATTTATCTTACCAGCGAGCGTCCGCAAACCTCGGCTGTTCTGCCTCAGCCCTGGGTTATGGGCGGTAACTCATTGCATATTACCCAGCTTTTGCTTTCAAATTTCGAGTTGAGCCGCACCATAGTTTGCGGACGCTCGATGGTAAGATAAATTCACTTTATCTACCAGTTTGTTGGCTATCTTAGCTACATTAAGAGGATTTTTGCCTCCGGCTCGATCATTGGCTATTCCTAAATGAGGAGCCCATAATAAGGGCGAAACTGCAGTCTTAGGATGCTATGATCGAGCTGTGGGTGCATTTGCTTCAGTTCTGCCTCAGCCCTGGCTTATGGGAGGTAACTCATTCCATATATGGAGAAAAGTATAAAACTCTACGCATTTATTATGCATTTAATCCAAAAACTTCAATATGTGCGCCAGCCGAAGCTTCGGCCGAAGCTTCGGCCATTAGTTGGCCGAAGCTTCGATATTCGGCGCTTCGGACAAATGCCGCTTCGTTCCATCTCTAATTCCAACATGTTGTTTGTGCGATATATGATTTTATTATAGATTTCTAAGAATTCGATTATAACCGACAATTAGAAAAAAAATGCATTAGAAAAGTAAAGTTATTCGTATTTGACATTGGCTGGTTTTCTTTGGTCCACCCTATTTTAAGGACTACAGAAACTTACCATTAATGTCCCCTACTAATATTAAGACCAAGCATCCATATAGCACTAATGTATTCCGGCACAAAACTCTACTATAGATTCTTATGATGTCAGACACTATTATCGTGAAACGTGAACTTATTATTTGCAATTTTTCGAACATATCAATTAACTTATTGTTCACGTGCTCTTCGAAGAAAGAAACTGCGTGTTAAGAATTTGTTCCACTATAATGCTGAACTAATGCCGGAGTTCACCATATAGCAGTGCCCAGAGCATAAATTTGTCAACTCGCTTTTCGATTAAGATTCCATACTCGCTTTATCGATAACGAGGAGTCACCGCCGATGCCTGGGTGGAAATGGGCCGAGCAGGTAAACAATTAACAGCATGCACGGCAATCGTGACCCAGTGTTTAATTGACCGCGGGAGAAGCCATTTTGGGAGAGGAATATGTTTAAATGAGCAATCTTCTTAGCTAGTCATGAAAGAGGCAACTAGTACTGCACTGAAGATTTCTGATCTAAGTTCAGTCCGTCATAAATGGAGCATAAAAGTTTAGGCAGGAGAATTCGGGAATTCACTGAGATAAAAAAAGAAATTCTAAAGAGAAAAGTTATGTATGACCATAAAGAAAATTAAGTTATAAAGTCGTTGTAAATCCACATTTAAATTTGCAAAAGAAAGCCTTCATGAAAGTGTGCTGTTCTCACATTATTACGACTAAGGAAGTAGGGGAGAGCTGGGTACTTTGTCAGTTTTCACTTGTAATTTTTTTTTTCAGGGTTTGGTTAGTATTTGAGGCAAAACAAATATATGTGCTAATTGGGCATACCTTTGTACAAGTTATGTAAACTAATCAGCTTTCTAGTAAATGTCTTAGTATGGATTAATTTGTGTTTTCACTGTGCATTTCAAGTGACAAAACAGGGTATTTTGTCCCAGGGTCAGGGGTTCTGTGTCGCATGTAATTTTCAAAGAAAAATTAATTTAGAATTTAACATCTTTTTAAATTATGTTTATTAGATTATTTAAGTATAGGGATTCCTTTTCAACACGACTGCTGCAGCCCTCAATAAATTACTGTTAAAACTACAGGTTTCACCAGGTACCTTAGAGAGTAAAACGTTTCAGCGCCGGCGGTACTCCCTGAAGGGTGCTACTTGCATCAATATGGCATCCGTAAAAGGGCCATTTGGCTCCATATGGCACCCTATGGCTCCTCAAAGGCGCCAAAAGGAGCCAAATGACATCTTCAACTGTGCCCTGTTGAGTCAAGTGGCACCCATCAGGGGATGCCGCTGGTGCAATGTTTTATCCTTAAAGCCTTGTACAACCTGTAACTTTAACAGTGTACGATCGTTCTGTTTTTGAGGGGGTTTAATCCTTCTTGCTGTTAATATTCCAAGTATAAGCAGAGGCAGTGAACTTAAAATGGTAAAAGGTAAAACATCTTTATTAAAACCAAACGAACTTTAAAACATGAACTAGATAAAAACACAAGCTAAAAGAACTACATAACTACAAACACGAAGACAAGGAGGCGGCAACCAACTGCCGAACTACATGCCGAACAAAACTACACTCGTAGAACACATAAAACTATGTGGAATGCCAGATGATGACGTAAATATAATAGCCGTAGTTACATTTCACTTCGTTTCTAAAGTCAGATGGTTTGGAATTGTGGTTCAACACTTGCATCACACCTTGACTAGTTGTAAGAGCTTTATTTGTATTTTTTTATGTAGGTCCGCTAGCATGATGTAAAAAGACAAAAAAAGGGGAAAAAAAAACATCGTCAAAATGCCCATTTATACATTGTGACTAAGTGCTCTTGTTACATTGGTTTTGTTTTCTTAATGGCAATTGCAAACTGATTAAAAATTTTACACAAGTACATTAATATCTAGCTAAACTGATGATTATGACAAAGTAATGATCATTCCTTAAACTGATAATGGCAGAATAAAAACACCAAACTATAGGGCTCAAAAATTTACTTTGTGCATTTTTATTACTAATTCCGTTGTATAAGCCTCAGTCCTGGAATTTGATAGACACACCTTGTAAAATCAAGATTTTTTTTCTAATTTTAACTTCCCTTGATTCCATTCTTGTCATTTTAGAGATGATTTCAATGTCTCTCAACTATGTTCTTTCACAAAAACGGGAAAAAAATGTCGGTCTTTTGATATTTCAAAATGAATAAAGAATCGTCCATCGCATTAGAATATCAATCTGAAGTTGCCAATCAATATAAAAGACTGAATTAATTATTTAAAGGAATTAGCATGAAGTTCATGATTGATGCATGTGATAAGTTGGTAGTTCATTTATTTGAAAATAGTCAATTATAAAATGTGTGGAAATGCAAACGAAGGCAATTATCAAGTATCAAAAGTGTGATAGTTACTTTTACATGAAATATTTTAATCATTAAATGCAAATCAAAAACACTAAGCAGTTTTTGAAAAACTATTGTGTTTTTAACTTTTTATACATCATAACAAGAACATGACAAAAAGTATAATACCAAACTAACCAAAATAGAATATTTTAATAACAATACTTCTTATTCATGTCGGTAAAATGAGTAGTTATTAATTAGGAAAGATACAAATGCACTAATGGCATCATTATTCTAACAATAGCTGCGTTAAAATATTTTCTGAAATAAACACTAATATGTATTCTAAAAAGGTTTTGTTAGTAAATGAGAGGAACTTCAATTGTGTTCGAGATACATTTTTAACTTTTGCATAATGCAATACTTTTGTCTGCTATTCTTCTGGAAAAATAACTTTTGTCTAAATTTTTAAACCATTAATATATATGTATTTAAATTCTATAATGCTGTAGTTAGCAGTAATGCTTTCAAAGTACTGCGAAGTTTGGCCCATTTCTTGATTTAATGCTCAGATCTTCAGATGTGAAATAAGCTTTAATGCATACTATTTACTAATCCATAAGCAATATTTGATGGAAAGGGAAAATTTTTCTTATCATTACTAATATTAAATTACCGTTGATTGAAACTGTATGGAATGAAGTGCAGTGGTGGATTTAAAGGTTTGGAGACCAGTCGCAATACATTTTTTGTTAGTCCTTATTTATTACAGGACTACAGGAAGCATTTATCATGTGAATTTTTGAATATTCCTTGAGGCCCTTAACCCTTTAGCGGCCACAAGCCGTTTTTATCCAAAATTCTCCATTATAATTAGAAAAATGAAGCTCATTTATGACCAAAAAATGTATTTTTTAAAATTTTGTTGTTGTGGCTTCTGTTTTTAAGAGGGGTGAGTAAAGCTAACCACCATCCATTACAAGCAATGACATTTCACTGATTTATTCAATAGAATAAATGTAAAATACAAATAATTTCACAAGTAAATGTGCATTCCTTGTAAAACTGTTCGTCATTAGTTATTTCGAATTACACATTTTTTAGTTACGCATGAAATAAGTGATAGAAAAACTAAATACAATGTAAATCACCAAAAATACTTTTAGTTTGTCTGATGGAACAACATGAAACATGGAGCAGCTCACAATGGAACATTACATGTTGTACATAAAACTTTTGTGCGTTTTAAGTTCTAGCTTGGTGGTAAGATATTTACCACCGCCTTAAAAAAGGTTAAGGATGTTTTAGAATCATTATTTCTTCCTGTACACTTACTACACTGTACTTTTTTTATAAGTACAGTCGAACCTCGCTAAAACTGACTACAAGAACGTTTAAAATCAATTCGTCTTAACCGTTGTGTGTTATTCTGGCAAGCAATAAACAACAAACAGAAGGACACGGATTGGAAAAGTAGTGCGTCTTAACCGTTATTCGTTTTAAGCGTTTAAAAATTAACACGAGGTTTGGTATTAACGATTTTTATGAAGGCTATTTTGCCCACTTTGTTATTTGTCTACTCTTACACGAAAGATTCAAATTGTTTAAAATCCTCAGAAGTTACTAATCTACAAACCATCGATTCTTTATTGCACCCAAATAAAATTAAATCATTAAAGTAGCTGAAATGGCTAAAACTAATAACAAGAATAAAAATGGCTGATATGGTTCGTCATTTTTTTCGTTTGAATGATCCAATAATATTATGAACTTGCGTCATGATATTTTTGGATACCAAAGACCTGATTGAACAGTTTAAAACTTGTTTTTTGTCTTACAAAACACTTCTAGAGAGTAAAAATTATTGCTTCGATAAATATATATTATGAAATAAAATTCAAAAGAGAAATTAAATTTTGTGACTAGTAAAATGATAAAAAGAACTAAAAAAATTATTGACGAAATAATCTTTAAGCTCCAGAAATGTAAAGTTGTTTTCACCCCTTTTGAGTTTGTATTGCTTTTACTTGTTGTTTCAAAAATTGATCACAATGCGCTTTAAATACTGCTCTAAAGTTTGAAAAAAAAAATTTATTCCTAGAAATATTTATGAAGAATAAGATAATCAATAAATTACATTATGTCCTTAAATTTAATGCTCAAAATAAAATATTTTCGTTGTTTTTTGCATTTACAGGTTTACTTTCTAGTTTTCAGCAAAACACAAAAAAAATCTCAATTATTTGTAATAGCAGTCCGATGAATAAGAAGGAATACCGTGAAGAGAAAAATACAAATAATTCTGTGTACAAAAACACTAATTAACTGTTGTCTAGAAAATTTAAACGAAATTTAATTATTGATTAAAAAAAGAAATATTTTCTGAAATTGCATTCATATGATTAAAAGTCTTGATTTAGAATTCATTAAACTTTTTTAGGAGCGGCTTTTAAAAGTTTTAAATTGAAATTTCTTGCGATAAAGATACGGTGACTTAACATTCAACCATTCATTTGAATAAGTTACTGGACCATTAAGATTCAAAAATATTTCCTTAGATTTTTAGTTCTGAGGAAATATTGTTGAATGTTTGAATTTCACGTTTTTTATAGCGCTAAAAAAATTAAGATTTATTATTAAAGCTATCGGTAATTGTTTAAATAGTGACAACTTTTGCGGTTTTTTCTTTTCTTAGATTCTTGATTTTTTATCAGAAAATTTGGCTTTTGAGTATTTCTTTTCAATTAAAATCTATAAATGGTATATACTTCAAATAAGTTTAATCAAAAAATTCGTTCTCAGGATAAATTCCGGTAGAGCAGCCTAAGACTACTATCCTGTTTATTCAGAAAAATAATCTTTTACTGTGCAGTAGAAGTGCAGTAGAATTATCCAAACTCTGACTATTTGAAGTCAAAAAATTCAAAATCTAACTTTTTGTTCGGATCTCAGGTCCCCTAGCTTACATTTAGGGAAATCAAGAGCATAAAAAACAATTCGAATGCAAAAAGTTTGACATTGGTTTTGTGGGAAAACATAGTCACTGACGATTGTTTTATGGCTTCAATAAAATGACAACAGGTCATTCTACTGAAAGGTTGATACATTCCAATCTCACTTTCTGCACGGTCCTTAAAACTCTGATCTCGAATATCACTTCGATTTTCAACCGCAAGTCTTTTAAATTTTTCGTGTTGGAAATTTTTTCTTCTAACTATCAGTCGGGGGAACCTGGAATCTACAAAAATTAGATTTCACATTTCTTCATTAATTTTTTTTTTGGGCTCCAAGGGTTTGAGTTCTGAACTCTAGGCCGAGCGGTTGCAAAAATAAAGTTTTTGAAAGATAAACCGGAACACCCTGTATGTTGGTGTGGATGTAGGTGAGGTTGTGTCAACACCTCCTAAATACTAAATGTCTAGAACATTTGCTTCGCTACTGCCGAGAAGAGTTCCACTTTAAACGCCATCTTGCGGCAATCCGATAATGCCGTTGTTATTTTTTGATCGGAAAATTTTTTAATTTAAATTCAGAAATGAACCAATCGTTAATTTTTCGGTAGATGGCAGTGTATCGTGAACCAAGGGCATTTTGCAGCTATTGGCGATGGATCCAAACAATATTCGAATTAAATTTTTTGATTGGTTGATTTTTAAATTTAAATTTAGAAATGAACCAATCGTTAATTTCTCTTTCTCGAAGAACTCTGGTAGATGGCAGTGTATCGTGAACCAAGAATGAAATTTTGCTCTGTGCTAAAAACCAGAAAGTTGCGGGCATTTAGTATTTAGAAGGCGTTGGTTGTGCTTGTATTCAGATTCGATTTACACTAAAAATTATTAAACTTCAAAAGACGAAATGACCCTCAAGATTACACCCTTATTACTCTCGTGACTTAAAGTAAGCAAAGAAAGGCATAACATTAAACGCGGCCTCCACAAAACTTTCCTTTTCACCCTTTAATAAGAGAAAAATCCGATGTCCTCCGCCCCTCCCCTCTCGTCTATAATCGCAAATTTTCCACTCTAAATATTAACACCGACTCTCCCGAGAATTAACTTGCGTGCAGCGCTTCGGCCCAGAGGAAATCGAAATGTATTTTCTGGATTTATCAAGTGCGCTCTGAAAATCTTCTTTTACATAATTGGAGAGGCGATCTCCTTGCGAGAGCTAGAGACTTATAAACCGGCATCTATCGAGATAATGGCAGTTATCTGTTTGGCTGAATTAATAAGTTTTCTCGTGAATTAAGTTACTTAGTAAAGTTGAATTAAACATTTGGAAATATTTAGGAGCCGTAAGTCTGTGAAAACCCTTATTTAGTTTGACGAAATTAATTGAACAATAGATAACAGAAATTATAGAAAATAACTGTAGGTAATTAAGCATGGCCTAATTTCTCAAAGTGTGCAGGGGTTAGGCATAGTAGATAAATTTGTGTTATGTTGAAATTTTGAAATTCATTATAAATTTAACATAATTAATACTTGTAAGATGACTTTCAAAATTGAAATCTTTGTTGGGAAGATGAATTTGATAAAACGAGAAAGTATTATTGTGATCACCACTAATACGATGTAAGGAACTATTTCGGACGACTTTGAACTTGATGAATGAGTACAAACCTGTCAATATCAAATTGTAAGAGTGTGAATTCGTAGCATAAATACGGAATGATCGCTCGGTAATGTACGAACGTGATGTCACATTCTTTGAAACCTATTTAAGTCTGTTTTGAAGGTGGTAGTCACTAAGTATGATGCTAAGAAAAGCTATACTCAGTTACTTTGAAATAGGCGTATCAAATTTAGAAATTTTCCGTCGTCTCCATGGAAACCGTACGAGAGAAAACAGCTCCACTCTTTTTTTATGCACTGCTGTTGAGGCATTTCATTTATTTTATGTTTATCGAATTAGGCTTACGCTTTTATTCATATCCTCATGTCTCAGTTATTTCTCAACGTTTTCTAACAAATCTAGTCATACATAAACAAAGCAAAACTTTCTGAGAAAAAGTTGTGCTTTATAATCGTTGATTTTTCAATAGAATAATAGTTTACGCGTAAAGCAATTTTAACCGTTTGTATTTAACTATTGCTGCAAAAGCTGAGTGGGGAAAAAGTCCGTAGCGCCGTAACTATGGCAACCATCAGGAGAAAAGTGCGGAGAGTGGGAAATTAATTTTACTTTGAGCCGCCTCCTTTAGTTACACAGGGTATAATAAGATACGAACTCATACCTATAGTAGTAAGTAAAGCTTTCTGAGCTTGGTCCACTGATATTACATAGGGATTGATCAAGAGAGGGTGTGGTGGTCATATAAATCGACTAACTATATCCGAAAGCTCTATTTTGGGGGCGTATATTTTGAAAACTTTGCACCGGATACCCTATTTAAGCTCTAAAATTTCCCTTTGACCTGTCTCTTTCCAATGATGACTAAGACTAGAAGTTGGGTTCTCACTTGGTAGCAGGGCCGTAACCAGAGCTTAGTTTCGGGGAGGGTTTTACCAAACCTATTTCTCGTGAGATCTATGAAGTCAATAGAAGTTGATTTCATGTGTTAAAAGGGGAGAAAAACATGAAAAATGAAAAAAATAAATGACTTATCTTTTCTAAAAAGAAAAAAAAAATCTGCATAGATGAGTTACTCATATACGCGCATTCGAAGGAGTACTTTTGAAATTTCTATTTTACGGGGGGGGGGGGGGCAGTAGTAAGATGCTTTAAATATAGAGTTTGGTACTTACAAATTTGAAGAATTTTGCTGTTTTCCTTTTTTTAGAGGCATTAAAAATTTGAGGAGAAAGGTGCATTGTTAAGAAATTATGTTTGCAACAGCTACAATAAAAATTAATACTGCAGAAAAAACACTTAATTTGTATAATTATTCAATAATGATAATTTCATTTTTCATACCAAAGTAAATGAGAAAATTAAAATAAAATAGCAATTTATTTTTTCAGTGAGAAACTATGAAACCCATTTTTGTAATAGTTTTGAAAAATTATTTAGGGGGTTTGAATCCTAAGAACCCACCCCTTAAATCATCCTTGGTAGTATACTCGTAATATTCTTCACAATCTACAGTTGGGGCAAACCTAGCCCGAAAGCATCGTAATGCAGTGATTATGATATGCGTAGACTTCACAATGCTGCTATTGCCCCAAGTACATAGTTTTGGCAGTGATATACTCTTGGTAAGGATGCCCAAGTAGCATCAACTCATCGGATTTTGTTCGGCCGATCATCGAACTCCTCGTAAACTGATCCCGTAACGCACGATGACATCGTTCCGATCAGTATCCGAGCACGGTTTTCGATGAGCTACTTTTCATCGGAAAGAGATATCTTTCCGATCCACTTTCCCGATGAAAATAAGCCGAGCATCCAAAATTGATCCTAAATTCATCGGCACGGGACTGCACTGCTCGTAAATTGCTCCAAATCTCATCGTATTTCAAGCAAAACTCATCGGATTTTTCTGCTCGGATTCTGTTTGGCCGATGAGACATATCGGAGCAATTCCCGATGAGAATTTATCGGAATCGATCATCGGCCGATGAGAATTTCATCGGGTTTCGATGAATGGCCGATCATCGGCCGATGAGGTTATGTTGTTAATGTGATCTCATGGAGTAGGGTATTTTTTGAAAATTTAGTTGTAAGCCAAACGAATTCAAAGTGCTCTAACATAGCACTAAATTTTGGGTTGCGCTAACAGCTTCAAGGGGAATCCTACTTACTGCAACATAATCAAATTAAATGCAAAACCATCCATAACATATATACCCTTGCCAGTATTCAATTTTATATCCATGTTTTTTTTTTTCTCTCTTTCGCAATTAGAAATGACACTTTTACAGTTATTACTGTACATCCTGGTTAGCATCAACTGTTTTTAATTACAAATGTGAAATACAAATGCTCAAATAAAATATTTTTACTATTTTACTTATTTTTAACTTGTGCCTTTGATATCCCGCTCATGTATAAGCTTTTAAACGTAAATTAAAAAAATAGCCTTATGCCCCATAAAATGTTTTCATATCAAAATTGTGAATTACCAAAAAAAAAGTTGCTGTTTTGTTTTCTTTGTTAAATTTTAATTGCCATTTTATTTTTCCATCTGCGTTTTTAAGCTTAGAGAAGATACTAAATAAAGGAAATTGGTAAAATGCTCTTTAAAAAAGTTTAACCTTTTCGGCATTTATAGCACGATGTGTACTATTTCTTCTTTTAGAAATTTTGATTCGATAATTTTTTTAAACAACTTAGATAATTGACATTTTTCACTTATGAGATACAAAAATGTTTAACTTTGCTTTGGTTTAAAAATGTAAATATATATATTTTTTTGAATAAGTGTTTGTGCAATCTTTTACGGTGTGCTGCAATAATGAAGGGAAGGAGGGGAGGGGGATTTATGTATTTTTTCCCGAGAAATATATCTTAATATATTATCTAATGCAAATAAAGTGTATTTTCGCAAATGCTGTTCTCGCTTCGACATATTTTTTTTTTGAATGAATAAAGCTATTTTTCCATTACTGAGAAAAACACTTTCTATGATAAACAAAAGAAGGTTCAAGAAATAATAGCAAAAAAATGGAAAAATGGATAACCGTTTCCGGCAACAGATACTGAAATAAGTTTTTTTGACCTCAATTGCATGAACGTATTGTCACTTTACTTTCCAGTTTCGAATTTTATTTTGAAGAGGGATTAATTTCCAACACAAAAAAAGCCTACTTAAACATTTTTTCGCCTTATGAAACTCATAAACTCTTCTAGCTAATTTATTCAAAGTAATGAAGTTTCAAAATAAAGAAGCGATTTCCAGCAAACAATAAATATGATAAAATCTTCCGTGTCGAAATACAAACCCTGTTTCCGGACGGACTCCTCGGCTGATTAAAAAATATTAATGAACATCTTTAACGATTAATTCTGAGAGGTTAACTATTGTTTCGCGTGATAGTCAAGGGCTTAACGGATCTTTAATAATACGAGCCTGAATTAGTATGCAAGTTTTTTTGCTTTAGGAGCAAAGCTAATTGTAGGAATTTTTTGCTCCTAATGGCAAATTAGTGAAGCAATGTCTAATGGGAAAATATATTAAGTCAGTAACCCTACTTATGATTTTCACATTTCCAATAAATGCATGAAGCAATGTTTTTAGTTCTGTTAATCATATTTATTTTTTTCTCACCTAAACTGAAGATTTTTGAAATTGAAGACAAATTTTGAAATAATATTTCTGGCTAAAAATATTTTTTTAAATAACTGAATAGTGATAAAAAAGATGGTTGTGGACCATGAAATATTAGTCCCAACTCAGCGATTTGTCATTGGAGAAGGGCTATAGTGTCAAACAATCAATGAGATCTTTAGTTAAAACTAGAAAAGAAATTCACGGGCAGTTCGCAAATTTTTGCTATCCATATACAAATGATGCATAAGACTCGTTTTATACGCCTTCATGTAAGCTCCTGATGTTTTTTCTTTTTTTTCATTTTTGATGGACTGCTTTTTAATGGTTTTTTTGGCAGTAAGTTTACATTTTATAGCATATTTTTATGTTATTTAGTGACTTGTTTTATTTACTACCAGATAATTTAACATTTTGAAAATTTTTATTTATTTGACGGATTTTTATTATTTTAGTAATGATTCTGATTTTGTGTAACTGCTTGCTTTATTTACTTGCCATATATGGAGCTCAATGTTTTGCTTTTTTTTCTTCTACTATACATTTAGTAAAAATGTCCACTTAAACGTAAAAGCGAATAATAATCATACAGAATTGGGGAAATCGCCAAACTAGTAAACAGCTTCTCCTAACAACGATAAACCTATCGAGTCTTCAATGTATCCCTATTCTAAAATTCGATTTTTTTCCCTTTCCAAATAAGAACTAAGGGCCGAATTCAAGTGAAACACCATTGCAATCGCTTCGAGGCGATCGCAATAGACCGAAATTGCAATCGTTACTGGAAGTCGAATTACATTAGAATCGCATCTCGTAGCGATTGTAACGTTTCACTTTTTTTTTTTTTTTTCAGAAGCCATCAGCTTCAACATACATGAGGACTGCGTACTATGCGCTTTGCCTCCTGACAAACACAGGACAGGATTACGGCACAAAGAGGATGAAATAACATCCATGGGCAAGGCGGGATTCGAACCCGCGACCACTTGCTTACGAGGAGAGTACTCTACCTCTAGGCCCACGTGGCCCCAACGTTTCACTTGAATCCAAATTTGGGAATTTGCGATTGCATTGGTGAGTTGCGATCATCCGTATTTCACTTGAATTCCTGCCTAAGGCTTTAATATTTCAACCATGCTCCACTGAGCATGGTTCATTAATACATCATAAACATATCGCGCCCTACAAGCCCAGAAAATAGTTGTGTGCTTATGTGCTCTTTTTTTTTTTTTTTAATCAGACGAGAAGTAAAATATTTCATGTTTAGGTTCAGCACTGAATTTAATTTTTAATAAAGATACACCGCGCAATAGTCACCAAATGACATGATTTTTGAAAAGCTTTTTGAGAATAATTTAGACATAATTAAGAATTTCAAAATTAATATCTTAATTTAATTAGAATATAACTTAATTTAAATGTTCAGATGCAGCACTAACAATTCATCGCGAACATATGCATGCATAGCTGAGCAGCATGCAGCATATGCATGGCCTTGAGTATAATGACCAAAAATATTCGAGGACAACATGGTCCTAATCACAGTATTACTACGCTGCCTGGTCAGGTTTGCCCTAACTACATATACTTATGAGATTTGGTGTGAGAAAGAAACAATATGTCCGAGATTTAAGTTTCCTTTTATTTTTTTGTCATAGTTAAAGCTTCTGCGTGTTCTTGCATTGTAAGTAAGAGATATGAGTTAGGTTTATCTAACTTAGATCACATAGAGGCACGTGTCTTTCGGTTTAAACCATTTCTTCTGTTAATTGAGAGATTAAGAAGACAGTATGCATGATAAAAGTTATTTTAAGACAGAAATTAAAAAGTAGAGGAAACTTTACAATTTTGTTTGTAAGGCATGTATCCTATTCTTCAAGATTAATGTTGAATAACACAACTCTGAACAATTAAACTTTGCGAAAAATACAAAATAAATTTTTGCGCATCTTTACATTATTTAGTGTGCTGATTTCAAAAATTATCTCTATTTTTCTTCATTACGTCAGGATTTGTTGTATTTTTTTTTAATTTACAATAGGGATTTTTTATATTATCTGAAACAATTTATGTTGCAAAAGTAGTTTTTTTTTTTCATTTAAATACATAGAAAATATCCTATTCTTGATGATACAAAGTAATTATTCATCAATCAATTACTTTTTATTGCTTTAAACCAGTGGTTCTCAACCTTTTTACAGCTACCGCCCCCTTCAGGATTGAAAATTTTTTTCAACGCCCACTTGGAGAACGGGCGTAAAACTGAAAGGGTAAACATTTTTCTTGACCGGTTTAACTCTATAATTTTGCCCGAACAGATCGCTAGAAAATGACAATAGAGCAGAAAAACTTATGCTTAATGTTTTTTTTTCTTTGTATGATATTTTTGTTAAAAAACCGAACATTTTTTTTCCTCTGAAAAGCTGTGTTAGGACCATTAAATGAGTAAACCATTTTAAAGGTAAATGAGAAGAACACGGTTTGAAATAAAAATGCACTGCTTTTAACATTTTTATTTGAAAACCAAAACATTTTGAAAAATACACTATATTCAAATAGTTCCTTGAACAGTCCTATTCCAAACGTTGTTCACAGTAAATATAAATTCAACGTTAACTAAGCACAAATAAGCAGGAATATTGCAGACACGTGTTTCGGCGTTGCAAGGAACGCCTTTTTCAATGCAAAAAAAAAAATGTGAGCTTATGGATGCGTGCATCCATAAGCTCACAATTTTTTTAGGTACAAAGGTAATTAGTTTCTTCGTTGTTCACAGTGTTGTTCTTATATACTTGCAACTATGCAATCCCCTATTTATAAAGTACAGATATAGGATTTTACTGTGGAAGGGAAATAAGAAAGCCGAACTCTCTAATTTTTGCAGGAGCGACAAAGACTTAAAACTATGACCCATACCTGTCACCTTTAAAGATTATAAATCAAATTTTAATTTAAAAAAAAACTTAAATAAGTCACATTTACAAATTTCAAGATAAGTTAATTTCAAAGAAATTCCTTTGGAGTAATTAATTGCTGTGAAGGTTAGACAAAATAACAAAAGTTATAAACCTTTATAACCTTAATTATAAAGTTATATACCTTTGGCGACATTAGAGTAAAGATGACGGTGAGATAATGGGGATATCCCCCCAAATTAGATTTGAGAACAAAATCTTAAAAATGCAGTTTCTTTAACCTTAGGTTTTGAGATGTTGAAACTAAAGTTCAGATTCCGCCCCAGGTGAAACGTTTAAAATCAGCGCAATTTTGGGCAATTTTCGATAACGTTAACTAGAGAGAAAGAGGTCCCTTATAATGATTTTTCAAAACTGAAGTTATTTTAAGGCTTAGTTTAGCAATGTTAGGGAGTCAGAACTTTTTTTAGCTTTCTCTGAAATGGAAGTATAAAAAATGCACATTTAAACTTTTTTTTTTGTTGTTGAAGTTGACTGAATAGTAAAGGTTCGGGAGTTTTCTCCGGACATTTTTTTCACATTGAACTCTGAAGAATACGATTGTTAGTTACCTTTGGTGTTGCTAGGGTGATGCTCTAACGGCAAAAACAGTCTTTCAAGTCAATTGGTTCTCATCTAGACATTTTTAGCAATTAACCTCGCAAAAACGCAATTTTTAGCTCTGTTTGGTCACGATTGGAGAAGAAGCGAATGGTTTGAGATTCCCTCCTTTCCTCGAAAAATTTTCAAATGGACATCAATAACACATTTTTTGGCTATTTTAGGTAGTTACGCTATGGAAGGTAGCACACACCTCAAAAAAACTTTTTAAAAATTCAAGTGCTATTGGCAGATTTTAGGCTATCGTTCATAACATTAGGAGAAAGATCAGGGTTCGGGAGATAATCCCAGAAAATAAATGTTAAAGTTGTCCTGTGGCAACATAAAAGCAGAAGGTTTCCTACCGCCTCTGCTCCAAACATGTCCCCACAAGTACATTTCAAAATATACCCACCGCGCCCTTACCGCCCAAAATATATCCACCGCCCCCCTGACGCCCAAAATATGTTCACCGCCCCTCAACATCTTCTCACCGCCCACTGGGGGGCGGTATCGCCCCCGTTGAGAACCACTGCTTTAAACGGAATTAAAAGAGTAAAAAATGTTACTCATCCATGGAGCCAACAATTGGCTATATCTCAGGAATAAAAAAATTTCAAGAGACAAATAAAACTATTTGGGAGTACAAAATTTTTATTCAGATTACCTACTAAATTTCATAAGATAAAAAATGGTTTGGTACGAAAACCAGCTAATGTTTGTGTACATTTACTAGACTTCAAACTTTCACTGTAACATATAGAGCGACTAATATTGAATTAAAAAATTTTAGAAACCGAGGGCCTCGCTTTATATTAAGATGAATCGTGTAGGCGAGAGCACATATAAATTTAAATATTTTTTCCGATAGCATCAGAGAGCACTGTAAGGAAAGATATTCACAACTATCAAGTTGTGGCAAAAGCAGAATCAAGTGGGGTAAATGGAATATCAGTTTAGAAGTCTTGCTTCTCAGTCAATTAGAAGAATTTTATTACTTATTAAAACTCAATTTCTAATAAATATAAATTTTTAATCATTGAGATTTTGCTTCTGGTTAGGGTCATTCCATCGTGACTAACGTAACATTCAGAGCTGATTTTATAACTCATTTCACCTGTAACTTAAAGGATAAAAAATAATTTTTTGCTGTGTTGGTGGATTAGCAATGTAGATGGTGTACATGTATTATTTCTGCTAAGAATTTAAAATAAAATTACTGACAACAGATATTTTTTCAACCAAAATAGCAGTGTGACTAACGTAACATTTTTGCAACCTTGAAAAATAATGTTCATGTTATGAGGCAAAAATTTCTGAAAGTTAAGCAAGTGCTAAAAATTGACTGATATATTTGAAAAATATGGAATGTTAGCTTTTAAAAATATATATCAGATTTATTAAATTTTGAATTTTTTTAAGCTTAAGTGTCACTTTTGCTGAAAATGGAGTGTGACTAACGTAACGTGACTAACGTAACCATCGAATAACAAACAATATATAAATTTAAAAAAAAATATTATGGCTAATATAATTGATAATTACATTACTTTTTCCTTTTTTAAACTTATTATGTTGCATATTTTTATTTATTTATATATTTATTATTATTTTAATAATTTTATGTATTTTTTTATTTATTTATTCTGGGGTAAGAAATTGTAAATGGAAGGCTTCCTTTTAACTTAATTGAGTCTGTCAAAGAAAATTAAACTTTTGCAAACTGAACATTATCAGGTTTGGCCCATTCAAATCTTTGACCTGTTTCTCTCATCTTTGATCTTTTGAGCCCAATGTTTGAACTTCCTAAAGTTAACTCGCATTTTTTTTCAAAACTAGTTTCTTCATTCTTATTAATTTTTTATACAGTTGATAGATTTCTTCTAAGTTATACATAGGCAAACCCTTTTGTAGCTTCTTTCTCTTGTTGGCAACAAAGTTCTTTACAGATTTAACATCTTTCTTGTGGGAAAAAAATCGCGAAATTATCACATTATTATAAAATTAGAGGACTTATTATTTTGTATTATCCGACAAACTTAACGAGTGTCTATGGGATTTAGGATTTTCTATATTAACTGCTATACCTGATGCCAGCTTTTGGATAGATATAACTTTCTTTCGGGGACTGTTGGCTGAAGCTTTTTCTATATTTCTTCGTTGCCTTTTCAGTGCTTGCCTTGTGGGAAAAGGAGATTCTGCAGATATGGAGGAAATAGTAGTTTGTTTCTTTGCAACCATCTTACTTATTAATTTATTTGAGGCTTCTCTTTCTTCCTATTTTAACTTCATACCCGAAATTGCTTTTTTTCGTAAAGAACGCATTATTTTTTTTGTCATTTCTCTTTCATCCGAATTTTATAGAGGCTCTGATTCGCCCGACTTCTTCTTTTCCGTTCTGAAGCAGTCAAAGGAGCTATTTTGCCTTAAATATTTCAAATTAATTTGATATATTTATTTACTCTTAACTGGAAATTTAAATAAACACTAAAATAGTTAAGCTTTAAGCTACATTAATCTTTTTTAATTGTTACCATAGTCACATTTAAACTGTTACGATAGTCACATTCAAACTGTTACGTTAGTCACACACCTAAAATGTTACGTTAGTCACACTAATATTTTTCTATTAAATATATCTAAAATAAATATTTTCCTATTTTCAAGTAGATATGATACAGATATAAGAAAATAAAGAGCTATGGTATTTAATTATTTTTAGTTCAGTTTCAAAATTGAAAACATTGCATTTTTGTGACTAACGTAACATAAAATAAAAAAGTGAAATAATGAAGATAATTAAAATGCTTATCCTATAAACTGAATGAAAAAAGCTGCTAATTCAATCAGATATAACTGCAAACTTTCATAAGAAACGCAGTTCTTCTAAAAATTCACAGAAATTCTAACAATATGCACGAAAACAATGGCCAATGTTTTTAGCGTTTACTAAGACTTTTCTGCGGCCATGTACTAACAGAGCTCCAACATAAACACCAAAATGGATTTTTCAAAATTTTTGCTAGACTCATATACTAGAAAGTATGTTGAATAAAATGATAGGTCACAGTTAAGTCTTTAAAGTTCTTTTATTTTTTAGGCTGAGGTTGACATTTCTATGGAATGACCCGTTATCTAACAATGAAATCTTTACCAATCGCGTGAGCAAAGAGTTATAATTATATTTAAAACTTGCACTAAAAAGGATTTAACTCAGTGTTACATAACTTGAAAATTAAAAAAAAATCGAAAAAATTGTTTCTTCGAATGGTGCCAATATTTTGAATTAATAGTTAGAATAAACTTTCATATATGTAAAAACTCGGAGAAAATTGACCTTTGAAAAGGAAAATTCTAATAGCAAACGAAATTTGCGAATTTATAAAATCATAATGATATTTAGCGGCTTAGGAGGGTGGGAAATCCCTCTTCCGTGCCAGTTAATAAACATTAAAAATCATACATAGAAAAAGAAAATGAAGTTTTAAAAACTTAAAGAAAAAGGAAAAAAGAGAAAAAAACGATATTAATAACAAACATAAGGCAGCGACAATATCGTAGAAAAAAGGTGACAAGTTCGACTTTTTAGCAATAAGTACAATTCCTCTCCTTATTTTGCCTCTCCTTTTAAAAATACAGTTCAATACAAATTACAATAAAGCGCTTTTGTTCCTCAAAAAATAAAGACACATACGTATCCACTATTGATATATCCGAAATGTGCACGAACTGGTTTTTGAGGCGGCGTTTAAAATTTTTTTAGTGTAAATTCACTTTCTTTAACTTAAATTACCTATGTTAGGTTAAAAGGATCACAATGTAAACTTACACATCGTTTTTGCCGTTTATTGAGGAAATATTTTTTTTAATACTTAAATAAAAAATATAAAGCCTTAAGAGTATCATATAGTATCTCTAGAGTTTACACTACGTAAAAAGTATTAGTATTTCATGAAGCCTAAACTTTAAATGAGAAAAAAGTTTTAAGAATTCTTCTATAATTTTTTTCTAGCAGTTTGTTCTCAAATCGCCACATTAGATACTTTTCTTCAACCATTTAATGAACTTTTTATTCTGAATTCCCAAACTTGAACTCATTTCAAAAAATAATTAAATGTTTAATTGCTAATTTCTTTTCTTTTTAAACCTTGGATTTTTTTCAGGTTCAAAAAACAAATGAGCTTTATTTTGTCATTAGAACAAAACACTTAGCTCTAACCGATTTCTGTTGTTTGAGGAAATCTTTTTCAGTCAGACACATTTAATTACTCAACGTGAAAAGAAATGTAATGTTCTTTTGTTTCGAGCAAATAGTTTGCT
Organism: Uloborus plumipes; assembly: GCA_038373865.1. Classification (NCBI taxonomy): domain Eukaryota; kingdom Metazoa; phylum Arthropoda; class Arachnida; order Araneae; family Uloboridae; genus Uloborus; species Uloborus plumipes. Next base: position 21,172 of record JAXGGA010007867.1, read on the forward strand.
ACACGTAAGTTTTTAACAGTTGGACACGACCGTGACATTTTTTCAAATATGTGCGTCGAAAAGTACCTCACGCATTTAAGTAAAAACAAATTGAATTTTACTTTGAACAAACAGCTTTTTACTGCGACATACCTCACTAAAGAAGCAATTTTAAAGAAATGAAAATTTCACTTTCCAATTAATTTAAACCATATGAAAAAAAATGTTTATATCGACGAAATAATAACTAGATCTAGATATTTGAAACTGAGGCTGAAACAAAAATGATAAATGGTTTCACTTTATTTTTTAAAATCTATTTTAAAGCTTCTAATTTTTTCTTCTGGATCTGCTTCATTTCTCACTCTGAAGGAATTTCTCACTAGTATTTCCAAATAAGTTTCTACAGCAATTTATTTACTTGAATATTTTGCTCCAAGAAAACAATTCTGGAAACAGATTCTAAGAAAATAGAAGTCATTCTTTAAGTGTCGAAAGTTTTAGCAGAATAAAAGCATTCCATTTTAGTTGAATAAGATTTAAACAGAGACGGTTGGAATTTACCATGAAAAAGGTATCATACTATAGTTTGTTGCTGAGCCGTCATCACATTAATATGAGCATCCATTTTGAAAACTCAAATGGCAATAACCACAAATTTGCAATAGGCATTAAAACTCAACCTTATATTTCAATTGTTGCACTGAGATTGCTCAATTGGCGGAGTAATAGTAATAGACAACTTTTTTCCTCCCAAAGAGTTTCTGTCTGACTCGGATTTTCCAGCTCTCGCAAAGTTGTGAACCAAGAGAGAAAAGAATAGACTCAGACTCCTATTCTTGTCATTTAAAAGTCTTTAACTCCTAAATCTGACTCAGCTACCTCAAAGTCATTCCTACTCAGAATTGAAGGGCTTGGGGGATGAAGGAGCTATGTTAAATTAAAAAAATAACACTCTGGACAATGGTGGGAATGGATACAGGTAAGCAAATAAAACTTGATACATCAAAAAGTAGATGCCATTAGACAAATTTTATACGGACACTTTACGACAAAACAGAAAACAAAAAAGTTGCAACAACTGCAACAATAATACTTAGAACTTTAAATTACTCGCAATTTCGGATTTGTCACATAACCATTTCATCTCCCAAGCCCTTCAATTCCGCAGCCATGATTCAAAGTAGGTGTACGCAATTTAACTTTTATTTCAACCATCAGTGCATTCTAGCTTACATTGTACCTAATTTTGAACATGAGTGCCATGAATCGTAAAAAGTCGGTACCTACGTATTCTAAGTTATTTTACAAATGCAACGTCGCAAAGAAAATATTTAGCCGACTTCAAAGCGTCATGTAATAAACATGAGAAAACGCAAACTCCTCAAACGCCAGTCCAGTTTCATTTCACCAACATAAGCTAGGAAAACGACTTGGAAAGTACGTCAGGCCTCTCCGAGTTCGTCGAACTTCAACATATTTTCCGTAAAAATCCCGTCATAACGCCTCTGTTTACAAAGTGATGGTACTCCTGGGGAAAACAAGATTTATTTACCTTACATGTTGCCAGATTTCATCTCGAGAGACAACCACCGTTCCGTCTCGACGAAGTTTTGGAGTAGTTCAAAACGTGGAGTGCAAAGCTCGGAGACAAATAGTGAAAAAAAGTTTATTCGCCTTTTGAACATCGAAAGAGAAATACATGTCGCGGGATTTTGTTTCTCATTTTAATCTTAGAGAAATTCTATAAAGCGTCGCAAAGAGATTAAAGTGTAGGTATTAATTTCAGTACGGGTTTTTGGATTTCGTTTTTGGAATACACGGAAACGAATAAGAGTGAAATGAAGACTTTTTTCTTAATGGGACAGAGTAAGCCCTATCTCTGCCATGTTAACCAACTTGAGTACCTTTTTTTTCAAAAATGATGAAAGATAGATCTAAGAAATTTTCAGACATGTTAGAATAACATGTTTCACACGCCCTTTTCGCTCTAAGCAGAAATAAAAATATGTATTAATATTTTACTCAAAAAACCACTTTTAAATAAGCATTTTAATTATTTCTGCCACCATAAAAAATATTTATCGATATATAGACAAATCCCTGTGTTAAACTAAAAAACGGTTAAACCGTAAGATAAGCGTAATTAAAAATTGGCCCTGTACGTTTGATAGGTATTCTGCCGTGCTAAGCACAAAAGTGGTATCTGCACTTTTTAACTGAGTTATCGCCACCAGGTGGCTCTTAGTGACATATTTTACGTAAATAAAATTTTATGTGGTCATTTGAAGAAGGGACAGATTTTTTAAAAAAATTGAAAATGTACCATCTGAATGAAACAAATGAAGGCGAAAACTTTAAAGAGTTTAACCTCAGTTTGAACTTGACTGCAGATACCAATTTTGCGCTTAGCACTTCAGTATTGAGAAAAAGGAACATGAACATTAAAAATTCTTGTTTCAAAAACTCGCATTTAAGGATTTCATACATGTGATAAACACATTGAATACTTTTAAATGAACAAAAAGTTCTGATTCTTCTGTTTTTTGATAAAGTGTGATAGATGAAGTCATATCTAGATGGTTGGAAAGATAAAAGTTAGATTTTTTAATGACATAAATAAAAATCGAATTTGCTTTACCTGGCCCCCTTAAGTTCTTAACTCATAGCAGAAAAACGTCATAGCAGGTGCGTAGATATATACAATACTAAAAAACTTCAAAATTTTTAATACTCATTCGTATATATGTCGAAAATAAATTAAATACTAATGTATGCCTGCATAAAATGTCATGTAGAAAATGAACAAATTTTATATACATTTGGTGTGGAGTTATTTGACACATTTATCATTGTTCATCATATTGATTTCATTTTGAGGTACAGTTGCTTCATTTGGGTTCAACTAGCTTATCCAATCGTAATTATTTATTTTTAAAGCAAACTGACACTGTAGGAAAAAAGAAATATATATTTTTTTAATTCTGCACCTTAAAGGGTTAATGATTACGAACGAAACAAAACATAAAAATACGAGCGTGAACTACAAATATTGACGTCAAATCAATTTATCATTGATTGAAAACAACGGTTGATTTTAAATAAGAGAAAACAAATGACAACTTTGGAAAGAGGAAAAAGTCTTTAGGAGATCCGCATGTTAAAAGATTTTGAACTGTGACTTTTCATAGGCACTCGAATCTAAGCAGCAAAGAAACCACTTGCGAGATGCAACCAGAGACCAAACAAGATTGTATAAATGTAATTCAAATAAGTTACTTCGTGCCAATTCAAGGTTTGAATGTTTCAGATAAACGAATGAGCGACAAATAAAATAGGTCAAAAACAAATTTTATGTTTCTAAGAATGCAAATGATGGTTAGTATAATTCAACCGCGACGAGATGGCCGGCGTCAATCAAATGAGAAAACGAGTCCATTGCTTAAAATAGGTATAATTTCTACCCATTCAAATTCCCCCATCAATTGTGAATCCCATTCCTCAATTTTCATCTGCGTATCACCCCTTCCTAAAAATGGACAATCCTGAAAAAAGGAGGAGTCATAGGCCATCTCTGCGTAGTTGAATTATATAATGTTTATAATTTAATCATATGATTAATAGTTTAAGAAGAAAACAATAATTGTTGTGATTTAGTGTGGTATAAAAACTGCGAAAAACTCTCGATTGTAAATTTTCGTTTCGCCAAAACCAAATGAAAATTTTATTAATTCAAAAAAAAAAAAACATTGTATTTTATTTCACATATTACTAATTTTAAAACACTGAAAATTTTTCCATGGTAAGAATGAAACTAGTGATTTAAAAAATGTAGTGTGAAAATATAAAATATTCAACTCGGTTATAACTCAGTGGATTAAGAAAATTACTTTTCGAAGAAAAAACAATTTTGATACGATTTTTTTTTCATCTCTTTGACGATCAAGAATTGTGTACAAATTGCAAAATTTTTTCAAAAGAAATTCAAAGAAAACTCCCTGAAACAAAATTATCTTTCTCATATTAATATTTAAATATCATACCTATTGATAAACAAACATTTCAAGATATATTAAAGTAATTTATATGGTTTTGAAATTCTTTAATCTCTCATGAAATATGCACACAGAACTCGATTATAAATCTGAAAATTGCAACAAGATCTGAACGTTGAACTGAATAACATATGAGACAAAAACCTGCCGGAGTTTTCTATTGTCATATTTTCTTCAAGTTATAAGATTAAACCTGCTTTTCATTAGCAAAAAATACAAAATTGCTCAATGATTTTTGTTCTTTTTTTTCACTGTTCGAAAACTTCTTTTGGATTTTTTTTTCTTTTTTCCTTTTCTTGGTTCATAATCTACTTCAATAGGGGATTCAGATGTCAAACCCGAGATCTTGCAAACAAAGAAAAGTTTGTAATATACTCGTACATGTAATATGCTCAAATAAAAGTTTGTTGGGATTGCTATCGAAGATCTTTCCTCCCCTTGGGGTGACGGACAAGCAGACTTACCTACAGACCAACAGACATTCATTTCAATTTCCCAAAAACTCTAATTTCATTTTTTTTCCCAATATATTTTTGTTTATTCTTCAATTTTTTCAGCGAAATTTTTACGAAATAGTAAACTTTTTTTTTCTTCCCACATTTTCACACTTTTATGGAATATAGGCTAATCAGGAAATAAATTGAGCCTCTTCAAGACAAAACCCAATTATTTCCACTGCCGACTTCTCACTTTCGGTTCGATGTCGATCTATTTATTGCCACTGCTTTTTGATACCTTCTCCTTCGCGCAAACGTTCCCAATCTTCACCCGTTCCATTTGCATTTAATTTCTGCAACCCTAAATCAATCAAGCAGCGCTTCTTGCGACCCATAACGAGAATATTAATTGGCAATAAGGCGGGCATCGGTGAGAACCGGCCAGGATCATCAGGCGATCAGGAATGGCGGATTATTCGACTGGAGGACATTACCATGATAAGCATGCCAAGAAGAGCATCGCAAACAGCAGCGTTGGTGCGCCTCTTCACACGATTACTAAGTAATTCGGTTAATGCAGGAGGCAGAAGTCTCAACCCCCGAGATTCCCGCCATGGCGGAACACGTCCTCTCGGGAAATCTTTAATATTGTGGATTTATTTAAGGAGGAGATACAAAAGATTAGAATCCTAATTCCAATTAAACAGCGGCTGTAAATGAAAGTTGGTAGAAGCAATGTTTGGGAAATAGTTCTTGTAGTTAAATAAAGCCGAGTTTAGTTAACAAAAAGATTATTACGTGAAGATTACTTTCATTATATCGCTTTTGACTATTATAGACAAATGTAAATATTAGAAAATTAAATATTAAATGAAAATTATATGAAAATTAAATTATTTTCAAACGAGAAAATTTCAACACAAAAAAAAAAGATTAAACTGCCTTCTTTGTCTTTATCAGAGCAAAATAAAAAACGCAGGAAACAAAGGGGGGGGGGGTGATTCAATTACCAAGAAATTAGTGCGCATGTTATACGGACTCTTCAAGTAAAGTCTTTTAATTTTTTCTAAAATGAAAAAAAAAATTTAAAAAAAGAAAAAACAGAATTCCTACGTTTTGAAACTTACTTTCAGCCATTCATACAATAAGGGTTGTAAATTTCCTTCCGGCATATGATTGAAGAATACATGTGTAAAACGGTTTGAGTAAATTAAGGAGATGGGTGTTTTAATCAATGGTTCTTTTTTTTTCCCATTAAGTAAGTCTAGACTCTTTGGATGGGGGGGGGGGAGGGAAGCACCTCATGAAATGTAGCTGAGAAAAGTAAATGTCTCGAATTTCTGCTTTAATGCCTTTAAGTCGGCAAAAATACACCATTAAAAACAGCTTTTTTGGAAGTAAAATTATTATTAAGAAAGCGTTTTGATGGACACAGAATATGATAAATTTAAATTGAAAAACATTCTTTATTGAAAGAGGTATTGCTGAAACACTTGGATATAAATATAATATTTTGAAAAATTTACACTCAGTTTATTTTACTATTGTTCCCAATACTGGGTTTAAATTCAATTTGCTGAAATTTATTTAACAGAATTAGATGACTAAAAAAAAAAGGCATTTCTAAAACATAGATTTGCAATAAAAATGAACAAAATGGAATAATAGGATAATCATAAAGCATGACGTACAGTAAAATAGACATGGCAAAACAAAAAAATCTTTCTTTTAATTTTGTCCTCTGCTTAATTATCTGTTTTAAAAGCTGTTCTCGTTTTGGGATTTCGAAAAAAAAAGGAAATTAAAAAAAAAGAAAAAACATTAGCTCAAATTTTTAAAATTCGTTTTGAAAATTTTGGAGGGGACTGCAGCCCTATCAGCTCACCCCCTGAGTACGCCACAGGTGGTCAAAATCCTCAAGTTCCCATTCTAAATCAACACCACTGGGAGTACTGGGTTGCTCTGCTCAACTCCTGGTCTAGATCAAAAAATCAGAGCCCCACCCAACCGATGAAACCACGTGTATGGTTTTTACGGTGTACCCTGGAGTGTGTGCGTTCCTCTTTACCCAACTAAGGGCCGAATTCAAGTGAAACACCATTGCAATCGCTTCGAGGCGATTGCAAATTGCAATCGCTACTGGAAGTCGAATTACATTAGAATCACATCTCGTAGCGATTGTAACGTATCCAAATTTGGGAATTTGCGATTGCATTGGTGAGTTGCGATCGTCCGTGTTTCACTTGAATTCTTGCCTAAGCTTACTCATGGCAAATAGATTTCTGCATAAAAATAGAAAAAAAAAATTCTAAGCCTCAGAATGGTAAACGTTTTGAAATGAAGGAGCAAGTGGATAAAGGTGATATGCGACAATTTTTGAAGCTTACTTTTTACAATGAATGAAAGTGTTGAGTTCATCAGTATCATGTCCCTTTAGTCAAAGAAATGGTTGTGTGGTAACTGGGAAAATGATCCCGTTTTACCAGTTGAAAAATAATCCATAAAAAAAATAATAGCACAACATTTTTTTTAAAGCTTTTTCTGAAAATGTAAAAAAAATCCACATATCACCTTTATCCACTTGCCACTTTAAATTTAGATTCGCTTTGCACAAAAAATTTCATGTTTCTTCACATTACCTTTCAGCTGTATGTTAAAAAAAAAAAAAAAAAGTTGTGTTCCTCCCTATTTTTTGAAAACTCAGGTAAGCAGTTCAAGAGTAACTCGAAGAACAAAATGCTCTCCATTGACTTGTGAGATTCGATAAAATTTGCATCGGAAACTTCTGCCGTGAACCGAAAGCACAAAACGCGCCTTTTTGAGCATTGTGGAACAAAAGGGAGTAAAACACAACACGTGGTGATACTTGTTCTTGACAGACAAAAGAAATCGAGTGAACGTGGTCGAAATCAAAGTCGATGTTTTTTCGTCTTTCCCCCCGGGAGTGTCTGTGCGTGGGTGAAAAAAAAGGAAATGCCTTGTTATAAATTCCGTTATGCATTAGCATTGACGTTGTCGGCGATTTCTTGTGCCGATTGATTTGGGAAGCATTTGAAGAGTTTTTCTTCTTTTGGAAAACTCAGGCGAAATTTATCATTTGAAGGGGGGAGTTCGTTCGATAGTTTGAGGTTGGCCTGAGGATATTTTGTGAAGGAGACTTGTGTAACGAACGATTCGTTAAGAAACGTCTCATAGAGGATTTTTTTATATAGCTTATAATTCATTTTTGGCCTTCTTTTTAAAGTTTTGAAAACCGTAATGCACCAAGCCTTGCGAATTTCGGTTCTTGCAAAAGGTTTTATTTGAGCTATAGGATCTTTTGCAAGTCAGTCACATAGAAGTAAAATTAATAAATTGAGTTCTCCGTCATTTTAAAGATGCAGCAATTTTTTTTTAAGTTTTAAGGTTAAGGTTTGAAATATTCTTATAGTATTGCAAACATTACACTGAAGTGACAAAAGTCATGGGATACCTCTTAATATCGTGTCGGCCCTCCTTTTGCCCGGCGAAGTGCAACAACTCGACGTGGCATGGACTCAACAAGTCGTTGGAAGTCTTCTGCAGGAATATTGAGCCATGCTGTCTCGATAGACGTCCATAATTGTGAAAGCGTTGATGGGGCAGGATTTTGGGCACGAACAGACCTCTCGATGGTGTCCCATAAATGCTCAATGGGATTCATGTCGGGCGATCTAGGTGGCCAAATCATTCGTTGGAATTGTCCAGAATTTTCTTCAAACCAATTGCGAACAGTTGTGGCCCGGTGACATGGCGCATTGTCATCCATAAAAATCCCATCGTTGTTTGGGTACATGAAGTCCATGAATGGCTGCAAGTGATCTCCAAGTAGCTGCACATAAGCATTTCCAGTCAATGTTCGGTCCAGTCGCACTAGAGGACCAAGTCCATGCCATGAAAAAACATCCCACACCATTACGGAGCCACCACCAGCTTGAACAGTGCCTTGCTGACAGTTTGGGTCCATGGCTTCGTGGGGTCTGCGCCACACTCGAACCCTACCATCGGCTCTTACCAGCTGAAATCGTGACTCATCGGACCAGGCCACGGTTTTCCATTCATCTAGGGACCAACCGATATGCTCACGTGCCCACGAGAGTCGCTGCAAGCGATGTCGTTCCGTCAGTAAAGGCACTCGAGTCGGTCTTCTGCTGGAATAGCCCAAGAAATTCAAATTTATCCGCACAGTTCTAGCAGACACGTCCATTGTACGTCCCACATTGATTTCTACGGTGATTTGACGCAGTGTTGCTTGTCTGTTAGAATTTACGACTCTTTGCAGACGTCGCCGGTCTCGATCTTTAAGTGCAGGCGGTCGACCACTGCGCCGTCCATGGTGGGATGTTATGCCTGAAATTTCATACTCTCGGCACACTCTTGACACAGTGGATCTGGGAATGTTGAATTCTCTAACGATTTCCGAAATGGCATGACCCATGCGCCTAGCTCCAACTAACATTCCGCGTTCAAAGTCTGTTAATTCACGTCGTGCGGTCATCATCACGTTAAAACCTCTTCACATGAATAACTTGAACAGAAATGAAAGCTCTGTAAAAGCACTGCGCATTTATGCCTGTTCTATGCGATGCTACTGCCATCTGAAAATTTGCATATTGCTATCCCATGACTTTTGTCACTTCAGTGTATATGCATACTTTAGTTGCTGATGGATAATAAAAAATGTTATTTTTACTTATTTGTTTATTAATTTTTTACTTTATTTTATTTATTTATTTTTTGGTGCAGATACCGCCACTTGCTTAATGGATTTAAGCAGGTTTTAATTTTGTGCTATATTTTACGCCGCACATCAAAGTATTTTTTAATTTGTCCCTTTAAACAAAGTTACTGCAACTTGCTTCCAGAAAGCAAAGCAAGGAATTTTTAAAAGGTCAAAAAACTTATTGAACCATAAGTAGTTTACCTCAGTGTACACTTTGAAAGAGATTGCATTAAAAGATCTTATCTTTTTTTATCCTCAACAAAACGTAAAATGTCTTGTCCTGTCAAAACAATCTGGCTTTTTTTTTCAATAAAAAGCAATGTCTTGTCATTCTCCAGAATATGGAAATAGTTTTTTGAAAGACATGAAAAAAAGTCTTATTTTACGTCTTTAAGCAGCAATTAAACTTTTCGAATATATAAATAAGCAAATCATTGATTTATAACTGCTCTCAATCCACCCCCCCCCTCGCTCCACCCCTCCTCAAAACTTCGCCACACAAAACGTGTCGTACTTTAATCTAATTTCATTCTTTTTCCCTTCTTAAGAAGTCCAAAAATTTATTATGAAAATGCCATCTATTTTTTGCTAATTAGTTTACTTTAGAAAATCCATTTTTGTTTATCTAATTAAAGGTTTTTAAAAATTCCAGTCTTTACTTATAAGAATACCTGTCACTTTAAGGTAGGATTACTTATCAAAAATTACCTTTTCTTCGGCTAAATCTATTTAAACATTACAGCTAAATGTGAAGATTAGAGGTTAAGTGAATATCTTTAAGAATATTCTCAAAAAATTAAATTTATTCAACTTTATTCTTGTATCGCATTTAAATGACGGAATTCCATTTGGAATGACACTTCAGTTTATTATATCAATGGAGCAAGGGGTTGGTGACAATAGAGAGGTTTTTATTAAAGCAATTTCCAAGTATAAATCACAGTACACGCCAGGTGTTCCGACGCTACTTAAACAAGAGTGGGACAGTTAAAAATTAAAAAAAAAAAATTATCAAAACTATCTTAATGAGAAAATTGAAAATTATTCCCATAACGTGGTCCCTTTTTTTAATCTCTTCTGTATCTAATGTTGAGAAGAAAGTTTTGGTTTCGTGAAAATGTTTGAATTTCTAATTTTGACGGATTTATAGGTTTTGAGACGTATAATTTTCAACGTCTCTTTAACTTTGTTTTAACACATTTATGCCCAAGTTTTTTTTAACAATTTTTTCCAATTTTTATCTGCTTAAAACTCTTACTTGGAATGGTTTACATGCATTTTAGGCGTAAAATAGATCGCCGTTGCCATATTTATTAAGTTATTTAACGTTCTAGTTATGGGACAGTAGGCAGATATGTGCGCAAAATACGACCTTACTTGACTACACTTGTGCAAAGTAACATTACAGAAGGAATCTCTGATCTCTTTTAACCAAATCATTTCAAAATAGTTTAATTTCATGGAAAATAAGTTCGCAAAAAAAAAAAAAAAAACTTACTTTCTGTGGCTACTCATGCTGGATCGTTGCTTGACTGATTTGTCTGAAAATAGCTGTCAATAAATAAGTTCTGATGTCCAAATAGTGGCTCTAACTGGTTTTCCCAAGAAGAAGGACTATGTAACTTGTAAAAAACAGCTTTAGTAAAATGATATACTTATTAATGGTTTTTGTATGCAGTAACTAACAAGCGTCCCGTTTTTAGGCTACTGAAATGGGTTAACTTCTTTTTAACGAGGTAAGATTGTATTTGAAACTGTCACAGTGCACATCGTTGTTTATTATATCCCACACAGATCAACAAGCTGCTGTTTGACGACTAACCTCTCTTCTATTGAAACGAATAACTAGCGCAAGCTTTTACTTAATAAATCAAAAATCATGAGCGAAGTTTCTTCACAATAGAAACTTCATTTTCATCTCGCAATATTTATTGCTGCTCTTTTATTCGGTTTAAGTATGTTGCTCATTAGATTCTATTCACGATTAGCGAAAACAACTTCCAAAGGAATTTAATGTATTTAAATGAAATTAGTTGGGGCGGAATTTCCAGCGAAAAACACAAACGGCATATCTGCAAGGAGAGCGAAATTTCCTAAAAGCTCTAATTGTTCTCATTGTGTAGTAAATTTCTTTGTGCACCTTCTTTGAATGAAAAGGAAAACGCGTTGGAAGTCCAGTAGATAAAATAACAGAAACATGACAACTAAGTATTATTCAAATCACTTTTTTTACTTGTTGAAAGTGAGAATCTTGAGTTTTAGGGGAAAAGGCATTTTAAACGTTATTGGAAGTGAAAAAATACAAGTGTTACTACCAATTTACCAATAGATAGCGTCTTCCAGGAGCAACATTTTAGTTGGAAATTGGTGTACATGAACTGTAATGTACATTATAATAATTGAAGGGTTTGGAGGATGGCTATGCTACATTTTTTGAAAATAACACTCTGGACAACGGTAAGCAAAGGATACAGGTAAGCAAATAAAACTTGGTACATCAAAAAGTAGATGTCATTCGACCAATTTCATACGCTCACTATCGACAAATCCAGAAAACAAGAAGTTGCAACAACTGCTACAATAAAACTTAGAACTTTAAATACTCGAAATTTCGGTTTTGTCACATAAAGCCTTCATCTTTAACACTAAAGCATGGCTGAGGCTGAGTTGTTCCGTAAAATATTAATATTTAACTGAAAATTAAATGAACGTAATTGGAACTAATGTTTTGCTTTTAATGACTGATTAATCTAAAGAGATTTTTCTTTTGCCTAATTCTGTGCAATGCAATTTAGTTCGCAAAGCACTTTTAATCATTTTGTTTAATCACGATAATCCTCTTTCGTGCACCAATTAAAAAAGAAAAAAAAATAGTTTTGATATTAGCAAAAAAATAATTTTCATAAATCCAATCTTAGTGCTAATTTTTAATTAAGAATTTAAAGAAGGTTATTCAAGTTCAAAACTTAACGGAGCAATTCAAAAATTAGGAAGGTTCAAATTCAGTTTTAAAATGTAAGAAAAATAGATGTGGGGATAAATAGTTTGGTGGATCACATTTTTTTGAAAATGCAACATGGACGCAGGTAATCAAATAAAACTTGATTGATATCATTGACTTTATGTAAAGAAGAATAAAATTATTGTGCAACGTTTAAAAGTTCAAATAAGTATGATTAAAAGGGTATTAAAAAGGCAATGTTTCGAACACAATATCCTACTTCGTCGGTGACTCTGACTAGAACACAAGAGGAATGAAGACGAGGTTGGGAGAGGTTAAAAACAAAAGAAACAAGATTTAGACCAATCGGGTATCAGCATGTGCTAAGCCATGATTGGGCGTAGAAAAATTAGAAAATACAAATTCAAAATTATCAAGTAAAATCGGAGAGATGTGCCAATCTTTTGCAGTATAAATGAACGAAATCCTATGCAGTGAAAATTTGTGCAGATCTAAAACTTGTATGCGCCGCCAATTAATTTGATCTTAAATTTGAAGAATATAGCTTGTTCACCAAATGATCATAAAGTACGTTGAAAAATTTGGCTAGCACACTGATGTTAAAATTAGCCTGTTCTCTTTCGGACTGCTGAAGATTTCATAGCAGACAACAGAGACGGGTGTCGTCAGAGTCGGAAGCTTTTAAGTAACCACACTGAAAAAATTTGCGTAACCTTACTCCATAAATACGGTAACTTTAACGATATATTTGGTGTAAAGGAAACACATCACTCGTGAATACATCATGGTAATGTAATTATAACGTAACGTTTCACCAGTGTCTGTATAAGGTTACACCAGAATTATCTGTCAAATGAGAGAAGAAGAAAAAAAGCATTCATCTGGCTGAAGATTACTCTCAATTATTTCGTTTATTTAATGTTCGCCAGATTCTTGCTTTCCCATTGCCAACGAACGTTACACACATTCTTAAGTTATTTTAATGACACACGATAGGATCGAACCCGAACCGCGGACTTTCCGCGTACAGAGCAGAGCAAGTGCGTTTTACCACTGAGTCGATTGCGGCACGGTCTTGTTTACTTCCATAAAGTCTTGGTTTCCTAGAACGCGACAATCGTCGTTGACGCCGGGAGCGACTGCACGCTGGAATCAGAGAATTGGTTGGAGCGTGGCGTGAAGTGACGTCAATCTGCGGCTCAGGCGCATGCGCAGAAAAAGGCGGCGACCGTCGCCTCGCCAGAGATCGACGATTTCACTCCTAGGAAAGCAGGGCTTTAGACTTTAAGAGCTCTGCACCGATGTTTGTCTTAACGCATGAGTTTTGAACAAAACTCCAGTAATTTTAACCCCTGGTAAAACGTGACACACGCTCCGTGAAACTTTTTTCCAACAATTAGTTTTCGTACAATTGGAACAGCTTACTTCAGAAGCTGTGTAACGTTGCACCCATTGACAACGGTAACTTCACACTTTTTTTTCGCAATGCAATTTCATTAAGTCTCATTTTAGTACTACCATAATTAACGAACACATCGATTAAAATATGTACTATTGAAACACATCCGCGCCTATCATACTTTTTTTTTTATTGGCTGACATCTGGGTTGCAAGAGCTTTTTTACTTCCTTTTACGCAGTAAAGGAAGTATTGTGATCACGAAAAAATATTCACTCAAATTTGGGTCTAAATTTGGATTTTACTCACCCCGGAATGAATATTGAGCAGTTTATTCGACATGTCAGTGCGTGCATATGTACATACCAACATATAAAAACCGAAAAATCTTTTTCAACCACCCCCAAGTTAATGACGACGAGTTTTCTCGTGACGTCTGTATGTGCGTATGTGTGTTTGTCGCATAACTCAAAAACTATACGCCGTAGAAGCTTCTAGTTTGGTATGTAGGCTCTGAGGAGGGTCTAGTTGTGCACCTCCTCTTGTGGTTGCATTCGAATGTTCCGAAGGGGGTGTTTTACCCCTTTTTTGGGTAAATCAATGTTAATTTCAATGCAGACTTAAGTGAGAATTGGCACGACCACTTGGCGATATATCGCCAAGCTTTCAGTCGCCAAGTGTTTGATGCCAACTTGGCCACATATCGCCAAGTTGGCGATTTTTTTTTTTTTTGAATTTGGGTTAAATTTGGCGCGATTGGCGATATTTAGAGAAAAATCCACTGAATGACGTTAAAATCGGCGATATTAGAAAATTAATCATTGTAAAATATTTCTTTGCATTGTTTCGTGGCAAGCTAGGGGTGTAAATATTTGAATTGTTATCTTGCTCACTCCAAGCACTATTTTAACACTTACGGCATCCACTAAGAAATTTATACTTAAAAGGAAGTAGTGTGGGGTCCATACCAGATTTTTTTATAAACATTGTCTGGCGGACAATTTTTTACTTTGCAAGCGAATCGAGAGGAAGCAGAGTATGACAAATTATCAAATAATGTATGACTGGTCATGTACTGCAAATGTAATAGCCACACTAAAATCATATTCACAAATTACTGTACTTAAGGATTTATTTATACGCAGGATATTATTGATTGATACTCTGGTTGATAGCTATTCATTCAGTTCAATAGATTGTCTTATGGTTTGAATGAGAATATTATTCATATATCCTGCTATAACAATTTAACGCAAAAGCGATATTTGGCAAGAATGGGAAAAAAGGAAGGTAATAGCTCTTTTAATTTATCTTTTAAATCACCCTGCTGTGTCGAAAAATTAACTTTCAAAAAATTCGCAGGAATGTTTTTTAAATGATTAAGTTTAAAAATAAGTGCCAAATTATGAAATGTTTTTGAATGTAATCAAATACTTTAAACAAATAATACGAAGAAAACTATTCTCAGTATAAAAAAAATTCAGGAGTAATCATTTTAAATAAAAAGTAAAAATTTTAATACTTGTTCCTATTTTTTTTCCTTATTAAACAGCCACTTTGGTGGCAAAAACTCATCACGTCAAATTAAATTTCTGTGCTCACTGAGAGCAGTTCTTTTTAATAATCGAATTCCTTTGTGTTACTAGCTTGTCTACTTCCTTTTCTCAAAAATGAAGAGCAGACACAGCTTCAAAAGTGCGATACATTCAATGAACGTTAAATAGAAGCTAACCACTTTTTGAAAAGTCAAACCACGTCCATTTTTCCCCTTTTTCCTACACGCTTTCAAAACCTGATTATTATGGCGGTAATTATGGGAATGAATAGAAAAGCTTTATCGCTGAAAATTTAATTATTGACGAGTGAGGCAAACTTGTATTTCATGATGATGGATTTAAATAAAGTATTTTTTCTGATGCGAGGCGAAATTTAATTTTAACTGACTACAAATTCATTGAGAAAGATGTTGCTGGCTCAAAAAAATGAACTTAAGGCAATCTTGAGATGTCACTCAAACTTGGAATGAGTGGGTTCGGCTTTAATTTCTTCATTAACTTATCTTTGAAATGCATTTATCTGTTCTCAGAGTTTCATTTGATAAATTGAAAAAGAATGTTTTTGAGTACGTTTGAGGCTGAATATTTTGTATTATTACCACTTCAGAAAATGATTTTTTTTAATGGGGAGGAATGGAGAAACTTTTAACTCTAACGTCATAACAAACACAAAATAAACAGCTTCAAATGAAGCTTTTAGAAGCAAAGGGGTCTAAGTGCCAGAACTAAAAATGTTTTGAAAATTCGTACAAATTGTGGAAGAACTGTCATCTCTTGTACTAGTAGCTAGGTAAGAGATTGTACTAGTACGAGCGCATTATAAAATGTGGATATTATTCATTCGAGCTGGATTCATAAAACGCGAGGAATAATTAAATACATAAAAATGATTAGTGTTAATTCAGGACAAAAAAAAAGTTGCTAGAAATTACTTTGACTTCTTGACGTAAGCAATAAAAAAAACTTCTGAATATATATAACAGCTGTAGTTTCTACCTTCTTCTGTTCCGTGGAAAATCTGCTGTTCATTAAAGAAATATTTTTAAAGTAATAAAGTGGGACTTTTATCTTTCCTGAGCAGTGCGTCTGGTTTAGCGAATTTTAAGACTGACTGCTTCCTTAATGCGAATAAATGTTTTTCGCGCGATTTTTTTTTACACGGAGGATTGCAAATTATTCGCCCACCTTCCTTCTCGCAGATAAGGAAAAAAAAATATTAATCTTAATTTTTTGTCGCGCTTTCATGCTGTCATCTTTTAAAAACCGTTTAATGCTCATAATGCGCGAATTGTGTTTTGAGCTTTGCACGACGCGATTGTAACGTTAGTTAAAGACTTTTATTTGGAGAATACTGTATACATTTTTTTGATACTAGAAATGTGTTATTCAGATTACTTTACCTTGTATAACGCGCATACGTGGAAAAAAAATCGTAGAACAAGGGTTGAATCGATCTGAGTTGAATTTGTGCCGAGATCAAACAACTATATATTCGAAGAGATATTATTGAGGAAATTACAGGTTTGAGGCTTGCTCAGTCGTCTTTCGTTTACTGTTTGCAATATTTTCAGCAATAAAAAGGTGTGGGGAGAGGGGGGGGATCGATATCTTGATGACGTATAAGCGAACTGGTGACAGCTAACGAAAATATATAGCAGCGCTAATATCTACAGAACCTGTGCTTAAACTAATTTTATGGCATTTGATAACCCTCTCGCTACGTAACTTACGATTTTCACAGGCAACGTAGAAGAGCCAAAATTTGCTCTTCTTGCGATTTGCACAAACATGTAGTATTTTTGAAATCCACCTACACCCATACTGCAAAAAATGAACAGTATAATCTTTTACAGTATAATACTGGCAGCCGAGGTTCCAATTTAAAGCTGCAAAATGTACAGTAATAAACTGCAAAGCTAGCAATTTTACAGTTTACTGCCGTAAAATTTAGCTGCATTATACTGTAAAAACAACAGTATAATACTGGCAACAGAGATTCCAGTTTAAAACCAAAATGCACGGTTTATTAACTGTAAAATTAGTAATTTTAGTTTATTACTGTAAATTAGCAATTTTATACTTTAGTATGGTAAAATAGTAATTTTTAGATGATTACCATAAAAGTAGCTGTATTATACTGTAGAAACAATATTTATTTTTTACAATGCATGTGCAAGCGGATTTCCTTTTATTTTCCACTTGGTAAAAGAAAAAAAAAATAATCGAAAGGCTGCAATATTTTAAAAACGTAAATTACTTGATTTAAAATAGCTCGAAATAATTTAAAAACACAAGTACTAGTATTTTCTATGAAACAATGAAGGCAGAACTGCAGCAATTCATGAAATAAATTCACTCGAAAAAAAAGTCATTGTCAGAAGTGGGAAAGAAAAATTTTAAAGCAACGTGAAATGCAATTGAGGTTTAAATAAATAACAAAACAGATGTTTGGTTATATTCCTCCGATATTCATGTATTTTTTGTAAACGATATCTTTTCGTGCACAAAGACATAAATACTCTTTTGAAAGTACACTATTTTTTTCTAGACATTTTTTGTCAATTTTTCTTGATTTTTGCTTCGTTTAATCCTGTAGTCAAAATCCAATTACAGTCCAACAATACTTTCTGCCGTAATGAACTTAATTACATACCGATTTAAACTAATCCCGGTTTTAAGAGCATTTGAACAAATACCGAAACTGAAAACCAACGAAGCAAAAAGAAAAAAAAAGAAAGAAAAAATACGGTTGATTGTTTGTAATCCACCCTTAATTGCGTTCTTTTCTTTACAAAAGGAGAGAAACATTTTGAACTTCTCTTTACTTCCTTTATTGTAATTTTTGATGAATTAAACTCTGTAACACTTCATATGTGATATTTCATGATTTGATGGAGATCTAACTTCATGTAATAGCATAAATTTTATGCAGCTGAATAAATATTACCATTTTTCATTGAATATTAAGTACGCTAAAGATTGAAAGTAAAATTATCATAAAAAATACAAATGCTCAAATTTCTAAGAGAAGTCAGACAATTGTTCAAGATACTCTTCTTTTGGGTACAAAAATAGTTTTCAATGAATCAAAAAGTTGACACCAGTACGACCAATATTCACTGAGATATGAAACGAAGCGTTTTTGCGAATTATAACACTTTACACTCATGGTTTTCAGGGGCCATATAGCTGTTTAATTATCTGATTTATTTTTCCTCAAATTGTAGGAGTTTTTTTAGCATATTTTTACTATAGCATAGAACCCCCCCCCCCCCTTAGCATTGAAAAAGATAATTTAACACTTTTTTCGCTTTAGTACTTACTGTAATCGGTGTTCTGGTGGATCATTCTGTTAACATCTCATTTCAAGTACATTTCCTTAAATATGAATGGGAGGAAATAGAAACTATATATTAGACCAGAAGACTGCTATCCAAAGAGAAAGAAATCTTGTAACTATACATATTGGGTGGTTTCAAAATCTAATTTTTCTATAAGAGTAAGTGTTTTTCTCTGAAAACAAAGTTCTTGGAAAGTTTAAGCTTTAATCATCATGTAGCATAAATTGTAACTATAGACCACTGAAAAAGAAATGATAATAAAAGATTTAAAAGTAGTATTTTATTACTTATAAATTGTATAAACATTGCAGCTTCAATTGACGCTTTATATTTTGCTTAAAGTTGCAACTTGCGTCTTCTTTTCTATTTTTAGAATATTGTGAAATATTTAGACTCTCTGCAAGGATAATCTGCAAATAAAATGTATAGCCTATAGTATACTTAATCTAAAAGTAATGCGCTGTTTTCCTTGAAAAATCTATAATCTATTTTTCCAAAAAAAAAAAAAAACACTTTTCTTGATAGTAAGATAGTTTGTCAAGTAACAAGATATTTGGTGTTTAAACGATGCAATAGTAGCATATTTTATTCATTACTAAACAATGTGGGCGCTCAGAATATTTTTAGTTAGTTAGCTAAGCTCAAGGGGGAAAAGCTTAAAAAGTAAGAGTAAACATTTTTATCAATAAGCTAAACATCGTCAGGCTACAGGTTTATTTTTCTTTTGGCTATATGCAGGAATATATAGGAGCAAAAACTTCCTCATTTAGGGTTGTGTGCTCGTGCATATGTGTCGACTTTGTGCTGCTCCTTTACTGCAACTGCGTCAGAAATCGAAAAGAATAATTTTTTAGCGGATAATACAGGACTAAAGCCCATTCGCGAAAAGCTAAACTGAAAATACGTTTCCAGAAGGCTTGCCGCTATGCTACTTTTGGGGATTTCCTCTGCAAGGGAAAATAATTGCCCAATAATATTCGCATTCGCCGTCTGATTGCCACCAATTTATTTTCGTCCGAGCCAAACATGTGCTTGGCGAAGTCAAGTGGTGTCTTTTTTTTGTTTACATCTAGTCTAGCTATTCAGCGAATGAACTGAACCAGTCTACGGTAGCAACTATAATTTACATTAACAAAATGCCTCCCTCCTCACTCTCAGCAAAACAAAAACACGTAAGAAATACTTGGCCGTTCACTGAGCAAAAGACGATTGACTTAACATTATGTGAACAGGTCACAAATTGTGTGCCGTGGGAAACTGGCCGTTAACAGGGGATGCAGCTTAACAAAGGTAACCGCTTGGAGAGGTTTTACTGTACATGAAAAAGTGAAGACAGAGGCGAAAATTCCGGGGCTAAAGTGCAAATGTATGCGTGAAAATGTCACACCGGTGAAAACAGATTGAGCAAGTTCACAACTAAAAGATGACTTTCCTTTCTTTTTGCTTTATATCTTACATTTCTGTTGTACTTTTTGTGGAAAGAGTAATAGGTTACGAACAGACTCTTATAGATAAATCTTTTTTTGTTCTACGAATAAATACCACCCGATAAATGGAACTAATTATAAATTGAATAAATGAAAATATTTTGAACGATTCGGCGACGATTTCTAAAAAAATAATTTTTTCTCATTGATTTATTTTTAGTTAATAATCTGTTCAAATTAAGGAAGTAAGTCGATACACCCTTGCATCAACAGTTGTGACTACGCCGAAATTAAATTCCATTTCTTTTTCTTTTGTCCTTCTCAGAAGTGGGAAAATAAGAAAAAATATTTGAGAAGTGAAAAAAAAATAAGAATTAGAAATATTTAAATATGTGGGTGTTTACCTGGAATTAAAAGAAAAAACATGGAAGTTCATGAAAGAAAAATCTTATGAAACTATGTTTAGGAATCGACGGAATAAGGAAAAAATCAATAGAATTAAAAACGTTCATGATTAATTTTCATCATTTACAGAAAATGAATTGAAAATGGAAAAAAAAAAAAGGAGTTTTTTGACAAAAATCAAAATATTTCTTTCAGTTTTCTTTTTAAATAATTTTTTGCTGCTAAATACTATGGAGTATGGAATGTTTTCGACTGCTTAAACAATTGGTCAAAAGGAATGAACAAGCTTTGCGTGCACAAACCTCAGTAGTAATAAGTAATGCAAAACTTACACTAAACTTTAGTATGTATCTGTATCATGCTTAAGGGGTTACAGTACCTCAAAAATGACCAAAAGACCAAAAAATTTTTTATTACTTATTTCAAAAGTAAAGGTTAATTAAAACACTCAGAAAAAAATAGCATTGTTCTAGCTAAATTATTTAAAAAGTTATGAGTGACTTTAGGGCATGCATGCTATGTGTTCTAATGGAAAAGTCAAACTTTAAAGTGCTTTTTCTCGGTGATCAGTTTTTAGTGTTTCTATGTTACTGGAAATGCTAAGGAATTTTTTGTATTAAAGATATAACTTTAAAGCATCATTTTTTGCACTCAGGATAATATATTTAACAAAACTGCGCATTGAATAAGCGTTTTATAAATTACAAAATTTTTTGGAGTTTGTTAAACCTCGAAGAACAAAATTTTCCAAGAATTTTTTACATAAAAAGTCACAAAATATTTTCTAATCAAAATATAAGAAAATGAATGCACAGATTTGTTGAGGAAATCCTTGTGATCATTTCGCAAAAAGAAATTTTGAAATTAGTGCAGAAACAAAAAAAGCCTTAGGGTTTTTAAAAAATTGGAATTTTCTTACATTCTTCAAACTTTCAAAAAAAGTTTTCAAAATTTTTAATGTTTGAAAATAAACTATTGATTGTTAAACAAGTGCAGCAACAAATATTTCAAAGAGTTAACCTTTTCACTTAAATTAAAGAAATTTGTTAGAAAGGTACTGTAACCCCTTAAATTAGGAAATACTTGATTTTATATGTTGAAACAAAACTACTAAAGACACAACAATGATAAAAATGTGCAATAATATTATTCAATCAGTTTCTTACTAAGAATCTTCTTTATTAAAAAAAAATCACAATCCAACGTTGATAAATGTTAGAGAAAAGGCTTAAAAGAAACTTTTCAAGAATGCATTTAAAAATTATTGTAATTAGTTCAATATTTTTTTTTTTGATTCGGCACAACTTCTTGGATTCATTGTTTTGTGGTTGTTTTATTTTGCTTAGAAGTCGATTCATATTTAATTAAACCTCTGCTCTATCTTTCTAAATATTTATCTTTTCTTTTATAACCATTAGAAAAAGTACTTTCCGATCTCAAGACATATGTTAGTAAAGATTAATTTCATTACTGTACATTTTTTAAAAGTATTTTCCCTTTCGTTCTTAAATAATAATCATTCAAAGGAAAAGAAAAATTTAATTGCAGAGTTTTTTTTAACAAAATATTTTTTTAATACTTTGATACGCCTACATGAAAGGTAGAAGCAAAGAAATTTAAGTAGGTTTTTTAAATTTTTGAGTAAATCGAGAGTGAAAATTAAAACTTTGGTGGGTTTTCATTGAATTTTTCTCTAAGTCATACTGTGTACTTACAGATGCAAGGATAACTATCGTGACCCGTCACTAGCTGTAAAACAGGTGAGTTTCTACTTCCATTTGTACAATTTTCTCCAAGCTTTTAGTTTTGACACTTTCACCCCTTTACTTGTACCAATGCCATGTGAGTTAGTCAGGGGAATAGGACTATAAAATATCCTTAAAAAACGTGTAAAAATGCGTTAAAATAGATAAATACATTTGTGCTTAAAAATGAAAGTATATGATACAACGTTGCATTATGTGCTATTATGGTTTTGAGTTTCGTGAAAAACAGAAAGTAAAAGAAAAAGCCTTTACAAAACTGCTATTAAGTTAGCAGTTAGACAGTTATAGAAAAACAACCTTAAATGCTAAAAAAAGAATTTATTGCGAAATTGTCAGACTTTAAAGAATTGAATGACAAATCAAAGTGATACGTTAGTCATATATTAATAAATAATGCGTAATAGCACAAGTAATATGTAAGTATATAAGTTTCCACTTAAGATATTTTCTCCATATCTTTACGTAAACCACTTTAATCGATTTTAAGAATGTAAACACTATACATTAAAAATATTTGAAATGCTTGAGATGGAAATAAAGTCGGATAATTGACGTACATTTGATAAACACAAGCAATAATTTATTGAATACCAGGCAAAAAGGTTACTTAAAAGACTATATGATACTTTAAAAAAACTTTTCACGGTTTATATTACACATCAACTATTTTTTAAATTGTATGTTAGTTTACAGGACATTTTTATTTTAATACAAAGTCTTTTTTTATCCGCAATGCTGTTAAGAAATATAAGCTTTTTTTATTATTATTATCCAACCCAATTACCCTAAAAGATTGCTTCGCAATCTTACGAGGTTCGGGAAGAGTTGACCTCGCTTAGTTGGGGGGGGGGGGGGGGTTAGCTGCTCACTAAGAGGAAGTTGATACGCGTTACAAGTAGACAAAAACCCAGCTCTCCCTCTCAAAGAAAAAAATATTTTTAAGGAACACATTTTTAAGGTTCTCACTCAGAGATAAAATAATTTGTTTAACACAATTATTAATGATAGTATTAAAACACAAGATTTTGAGTCTGAAATTCCGGTACTAAAACCAACTGTATACCAAATTTGTAGGTATTTAGGGAGTTCAAAAACCAAGCGTCCATATGTAACCTTTGAAAACTAGTTTTAAAGTTTATGGCTTCTGAGTACTCTAGTAACATTTTGATCTGCAGCTTAGTGCTTGAACGTTATTTATTTTTGAGACAACGAGAAACAACCTGCGTTGCAAAAAGTTCAATTAAATTAACTTTTTAATTAAGTCCCAACCCCCAATTGATACTAATGATAAAAAAGTCGTTCGATAAAAAATGATGGGAATCAACTGTTAGTTCCTCGGTAAGCAATTAGAAAAGTTATCAATTGGTTTAAAATGTCACGCTTTTTTCATTTCATACACTGCTTATAAATGTTGTTTTTACAGTATTAATATTTTAGTAATTTTACAACAATAAACTTTAAAATTGCTAGTTTCGCAGTTTATTACTACTGTGTATTTTACATTTTTAAACTGAAGCCTCTGCTTTCAGTATTATACTGTAAGGGCCCTGCTGCACATTGGCGTAAAGCAGAAAAATAAAGCAGAAGCGTAAAACGGATTAAATGGTATTCCTGTGGAAAGTACCCGGATTTTCGGTTTCTGCCTTCGGTTTCGGTCGCGTTTTCTGCTGATGTGATGATGCTAAAATAACCTTGTTTCATTTTTATATGAAATATTTTCTTTAACTCTCATTCAAGTAGCAATAGTTAAGGAGAATTTATGGTCTGATCTCGATTTTAGTTCGAAAAAATGTTTACAACATAACTTGCTAATTAGACGTTATTTTTATGCAGGGCTTCCGCGATCAAAACTTGGAAAACTCGAAATTCTCTCGTCGAGACAGTTTACGTGCGCAGAATAGACAACAAAGAGTTGGGAATCTTAAATATTCCCAGATGATCACAGAATTTGAAGCATTTATTTTGATTTTTAAAGAAAGTTTCGGGTTAGAGTGCTTTGATTACGTGAAACATTTGTTATATTTAATGTTGTTTTAAAGTTAACGAAAAACATTTTTAAAATATCGTGGAAAATTTCCATAAGTATTTCTTTTTCAATTGCAATACATTCTGCAGTTTATATTCATTTAAAAATAATTAAAATCAGTATTACTGAATGCGTAAATACTCTTGTAAAACTAGTGTTTTTTTGTAATGTGTACACTGTTAAAAATTCAGAAAGCTTTTGTACAGTATAAATGTTACTGTAAAATGTAGTGTTTATAGTACAGAAACTTTTCACAGTAAATTGTACCGACAAAAAACTTGCAATTGCAGCGCCAATTGATCACTACATGACTTACTGTGCGATGCAGATGACACCCTATTTCCGCTCTCCTGATGTGTCTCATTTGGTACCGTGGATAGTAAAGCAGTGTGTAAAAATTGGGTCCTGGGTTCGCGCGCGCGTTCCTCGTCGTTCGTATTTCGCGCTTTTTAATTCTCGTTTTCTGTACCGTAAAATTTTACAGTAAAAAAATATTTTACAGTAAAAGTTACTGGCAACATGGCTGCCAGTAACTTTTACCGTAAAATTTCAGGAAATTTTTAACAGTGTAGGTTGTGTTTGAAATCAGTTTAAATAATTGACTCATAATTTCTAAATTTGTTTGATAATGAACTTGTGTTCAGAAGTTATGTATAGTGCAAGTAGATATTTTGAACATTTAACGTCTAGATGTTTCTATTGCGTTACAAATGCAGTTCCACTTAAGTAATTATTATGTCCATAATTTTTTCACCGATTTTACTATACTGCAAGAAATAAACTGTTGTTTTTACTGTGTAATACTGGCAGCCGAGGTTCCAATTAACAACCGTTGAATTTCATACTAATAAACTGTAAAACTAGCAATTTTATAGTTTCGTACCGGAAAAGTTAGAAATTTCACGGTTTATTGCCGTAAAATTTAGCTGTGATGTATTGTAAAAACAACATTCATTTTTTACAGTTTATTTTAGATTCATGAAAAAAGTAGGATCTGTTCTGATGTCATAGTGGTAAAGCTGGTAAACAATTCGTAATAAAGTTTCTGTTAAGTCCGATTCTTGAGCTGTTTTATTGTTAAAAAATCATACTGATTCCAAAACTAGTTACTTTAAAGGAGCATATAACAGAAATCCTCATTGTTCTCCTAAGCAGACAATTATTTTTCTGAATTGAAACTGTTCCCTTAAAAAATATATTTATTATGTGACAAAATTTAATTCAGTCTTTTCTCACGCCAAAAAAAT
Organism: Uloborus plumipes; assembly: GCA_038373865.1. NCBI lineage: Eukaryota > Metazoa > Arthropoda > Arachnida > Araneae > Uloboridae > Uloborus > Uloborus plumipes. Next base: position 46,512 of record JAXGGA010007867.1, read on the forward strand.
AAAGGGTCCATAAGGAATGTACACTGATTTTGTATTTATAAGGTGTTTTAAAATTGTATGTACGTCTTTTAGTGATTGTTGCTTACCCTAAAAATACCTTTGGTTCGACATCTTTTCAAAAATGTCTTTCTTTCGTATATTGGTTACTTTGATCCCTATGTAACTTAAAGATTCAACCTGATTGACTAAATTAGCGCATTCAGAGGCTATAACGCACCTGTTGTTATTAACCCATTAATGCCTAGCGTCTCTTTTTAGGAACGGTCCAAAAAAGGGTCTGAATTTCCCCAAAATGAACATTTCAACCAAATAATAGTGTTCCATTAGTACCTTGGTATTGTTTCAATTCGTTATTAACAGATTTCAGCTTATAACCATTGTAAAGTGTGTTCTGTAGCAGTTTTAATATGATCTTTATCAAAAATTACATCGTTCACAATCTGAAGTAATAAAGCTAAGTTTTCAAAATTATTCCCAGCTTCCCAGATTATGTTAATTGCAGATTTTATTTCTTCTTATAAAATGTCTTTTTAAAAATTATATCGTAGGCAGAAAAAAATTTTAGTAAAAAAAGTATGTACCCTTTGGGTCTATCATAACTTTTAATAGACTTTTTTTCTTTCCTTAATAAAACAATTATTTTTTACATAATATTTTTTTCATTATTTTTCCTGTCCATTAAACACTGTAACCAGTATACAAAATATCTTTGGGGAAAAAATGTCAGGCATTAAAGGGTTAAGGAATAATAGCATTTAAGCACAGTAAATCGCATTTGAAAAAATAAATTCCCTCCGTTATAACTGCTGTACATCCTCACACCTCATAACTGCTGTGGCAAACATTTATTAATGTATCAAGCGATGTATACTGTATGTGATTATTAGGGTTCCTAAATGACATAAAAGAAACGAACTACTGACAAAGAAAAATAATAATTTCAGTTGCTGCATCTTAGAGGTAGCTGACGAAGGACACCTGTTGATTATTTACGATACAACTGGAAAAGTGGTGGTGTTTCATTCGTATTTAACGTTGCTATTTTCGGTTTAAAAAAAGGCCATGGTAAAATTCTAAGAAATTCATTCAATTTTTGAAGCGCTGAGCGTGGAAACATACATTCCAATTAAAGCACTAGAAGCAAAGGGGTATAAAGTAAAACATTAGAAATTTGGAGATAAGTAGTGCAAAAGATAGAAAAAAAACCATCATCTGTCTTTAGCAAGATATGATACAAGTATTTCTGTAAGTTGCTGACATACAGCAGAATTTTTAAAAGCCTTATTTCAGTGAAAGACTAGACATGGTTTAAACTCTACACGCGTTTGTTTAAATCTTTAAGAAATTCATTCGCATTCCTTCGCTGCTTACTACCGCAAATGTATTTGGCTGCCCTTCGTTACTCTGCAATTATTCCATCGGTAAATTATTAAAGGCCAGATGGTACTGAGCACGTTAGCGTCGATTTTACCAAATGAAGTGATTCGTGATTTCAGTTATAGAATGATTTTAATGTCTCTTTTCGTGCGAAACGTCATTATAGCAGAATCGTAGCGAGGATTCACAGAAGGCTAACAAAGTCTTGAGGAACAACAGGGCCAATAGCGAAGGGCTGCCACACCAAATATTTGTGTGTTTCACTGTGTTTATATCACGGAACTTTTCTGGTATGAATTAGAACCAGAAAGCGCATTTTTTTGCATTAAAAAAGGATTCCTGAAAGCCTCGAAATGCTGTATTTATTACTAATACTTTGTTTCACAAAGGCTCTTACAAATTTTTTTCGTACTGGGTCAGACTTGAAGTCCAGAAATGTGTCCTCTAAATTATGAAATTTTAATGTCCTGTTACTATTGAGAGTATATTGTTATACTTTACTACGCACCAATTGCAGAAAGTAACTTCGTGTGAGTTCTGGGACAAGAAAGAGCTCAATTATAAATTAAAAATTCATTTAAAATCAGAAATTCCGGTTAATCCGGTTAGAGAACTGTTCTTAATGTATTTATTATTGGTTGAGCCGTTTTTTTTCACTTTCTCTTATGAATTTAAAATGTAATTTTTGTTTATACTGGGTAGATTAAAAAAAATGTGATAGCCCTTACATGGTAGGAAGAGGTGTTTCTTGTGTTCAAACGTTTTCTCGTGTTTATATACATGGCTTTTTGTGTTCATGTAAGTCGCAGCTGCAGTAGTATTTATTGCTATATACGTAATTAAAAATCATTGCAAGAGATTCTACTTTAATTTCCTATTCTCCCCCATCAATATTGCTTATTTTTATTAGACCTATTACAGGTTAAATCGAAAAACAAATATTTCAACATTTTGTTCCGTTGCACCTTTGTGAGCGGGTCGAATAAAAACACCTCTAAAAATTATTTCTGTAGATAAAACACTGTTCGACATGTTTTGTATTTGCTTGAAATATCGAGAACAAAATAAACTTGAAGATTTTATCCAAAAAACTAAATTGAAAAAAAGACTTTTAATTACCTTTTTTATGGTGAAAGCTGAAAAGCGTACCTATTAACACCGTTCTGCGGTATTTAAGCGTTTTGATAAAATACAGCGTTGATAAAAGAAATGAAATTCTGGAAAGATGTATTTATTTGGACATCGGAATCTCCTAGTTACTGCAGAGCATCCATCGGATTAAATACCCAGATCCCGAGCAGATCAAACACTCGCTTGAAATTCGTTTGCCAGATGCGCCCACTATGCAAATGCTTATTCCCACAATGTGGATATGACTCTTGAAGAGTTTTGAAAGGGATTTCATTGGTCCATTAATGCATCTGAAGCATCATTTTAAAGTTATGTATTCAGTAGCCCGAATCCTTGACATTTGAAAATTAAATTCAGTACACTTGAAATTATAGTAGATATCATCACGGTTAAATATTGTGATCTGAAAATGGCATGCCTTTTTATTTGCAAAATGTTTGAAAAAAAATCCGAAAAGCAGTAAAGAAGACTTAAACATATAAAAAACTGGATGAAGGATATTCATAATCAACACTAATAATTTAAGTAAAAAAAAATTTTAATTAGGACTTTGCATGCTTGTCTATGTCTGTTCGTTGATATATTTGCACTGCCACCTCCTCACAACTATCGAAATGAAAATCTGATTCAAATGAAAGATATTGTTCTAAAGAACTTCGCTGGAGTCTTTCATTTGTTTTGTTTTTTCCAACTTTCGCTATTAAAAAAATCTACAAGAAAAATTCAGTCCCCATACTTGGAGCTCTTATCCAAAACATTATTATGGGCGCTTTATTTGACTAGGGCTTTTCTTCTCGTAATTCACTCTATGTGGCATTACCATTCATCCCTCCCTTAATACACTTTTATAACTCATCTATACAATTAGCATACTGTTTTTTTCCCTAACAGACTGCTAGTAAAATTTAGTAGTGCATGCAAGTTCAAGAAGTAGGTAAAATACAAATTTAACGGTTCCTTTAAAGAATACACTGCAAAAGAACAATTGCGGTTTTTACGGTATAATACTGTAAATGGAGGTTCCAGTGTAAAACTAAAATGCACAGTAGTAAACTGCAATTTTACAGTTTATAACATTAAAATTAGCAATTTTTCCATGAAATTAGCTGTCTTATACTGCAAAAACAACAGTATAATACTGGTAGCAGAGGTTCTAGTTTAAAACTGTCAACTGTACTGTAATAAACTGTGAAACTAGTAATTTTACAGTTTGTTAGTGCGAACCAGCAGTTTTACAGTTTACTACTGAAAAATTAGCAATTTTACAGTTTATTACTGTAAAATTGCTGTAAAATTAGTCGTATTGTACTGTAAAAGAAGCATCTATTTTTTACAGGGTATAAGTGAATGGGGAAGTATAAAAACGTTGCAATTTTAATCCGGATTACAAACAAATAAAAGCCTTACATTCTTTTTTTTTGGCTGCTACTACTTAACTTATTAAAAACTTTATAAATTGCAGCAAGAATCGTTTTATCAAACAGGTAAAACAATTTAAAGTAAAGGATTTTTTTTTAACCTACCATGCGACAGAATCTAAAATATAATGTTGAAGAGTATTGGGTTGTCATTAAATTTGGCTGAATATCATTCCAGATTTATAACTCCTGTTTCTTTTTTAAGTTAAACTTAAATCATCCCCTTTCTGAAAAAAAATATTGGGAATTTAAGGTAAAAAAGGAAAGGAGCAAATTAAATCTAGCAAAAATGTTCATATCTTTTTGTGTAATATAGTATGAAATTAAAATTCCAATATCAAACTTAAAATTTCAGTTTTTTTAATCACATTTTGTCCAAATTCCTCGCCTTAGAAAAAATCAAACATTTTAAAATACTTAAAAAAATATTTTTATTTTGTGTTTGAAAGTCTTTTCTCTCTCTATTCCGTTCGTTTTTTCTTCTAAGAAATGCAAAAACGAAATTTTAATTTCCCGTTTATTTATGACTTCCTCCTAGATTTGCTATTTGAAAACTGCTTAAAAATGGAATATTTATTTCAGTTTGTCGAAATAATTAAAAATATGACATCTTCAAAAGGATTTCGTTGCAAGAAAAAAATGTTCCGTTACTTACTACTGTTTGTCAATTCCTTATTAAATTTCCTTATGACTTTTCAAATGTAAAGATCTTCATTGCTAGTTCTGTAAGGTGATGTCTCATCTTAGCTCAAATCATTTTCATGAGTTTATAATTATTTAAGGCTACAGTGGACAAATAAAATGGATTTTTTTCAATTATTGATTTACGTGTCTAAAACTTTGTGTGCTTGTATTATTGTATATTTACGACATCTAAAAGCATAAACAACACAAATTAGTGCAAAAACAATGAATACTTTTTTTCAAATTTCAAATTTAAATATTTTTTTAACAAAATTTCAAAATGTTCCAGGCGTCGCAATTTTTTTTCAAACTTTGAATTTCCACTTAATTTCCAATCATTAGGCATGATGGCACAAAAAAATGCATTATATGCAATGTTTTATGAGATAGTTTATAAAAGATGGCTGAAAATAAAAATTTTCAGTAGAAAAAATCATATAAATTTTCATTTTCAGCCATCTTTTATAAACTATCACATGAAACATTGCATGTAATGCATTGTTTTATGCAGTCATGCCTAATGATTGGAAATTAAGTGCAAATTCAAAGTTTGAAAAAAAATTGCGACGCCTGGAACATTTTGAAATTTTGCTAAAAAAATATTTAAATTTGAAATTTGAAAAAAATTATTCATTGTTTTTGCACTAATTTGTGTTGTTTATGCTTTTAGATGTCGTAAATATACAATAATACAAGCACACAAAGTTTTAGACATGTAAATCAATAATTGAAAAAAATCCATTTTATTTGTCCACTGTAGCCTTAAAGATTTTCAGTTAACATTTTATAACTAAAAGACTCGTTTACAGTTTCTTAGTTTCCAAAGTACTTCTTTATAAATGTCATGACATATATCGTTCTTTGATTCTTGAACATTTTTATTAATTATAAAACCAAATCTGTCTAGATATCAGTCTCGTTTTATGACATAAAAGACTAAGATTATTGGACTAATTACTATAAGATTATTCAAAGATCTTTAATCAAATTTGGTGGGAAAAAAGGTCATAATGCATTAAAGTGCGAATAAAATTAATTTTCTAAATTTAGTGGTTGCTCTTTTTGATTTTAATTTTCAACTAGATTTTTACAAGTGCTAGTTATGGACAAAGCCAAAACTGGCACATTCTACATTTACCACTTTAAAACACAAGGTAAAATTTTTGAAAACTTTCCGGTAACTGTTATTGGTCTCCTGTTATATTTAGCAAGGCCAATAAAGCATAAAAGGTAGACTTAGATCAGAAGTTCCCAAAGTCGAGACCTTTATTGACCCCTTCCAGAAAATTACTTACTTTGCGAATCCCGTAACTCCGTATATATATATATATACTAGCTGACCCGGCCACGCGTTGCTGTGGCTAAGGTATGGGTTAAACTATAATGTTTCAATAGAAACGAAAAATTTTATTACCATTATAGAGATCAACTTTATATAAATATGAATTTGAGGTCAAAATATGAAAACAATCGAACAAAAATTTCCTAAGTTTGCTAGAAATAAAAAATCAACAAAAAATGTAGCATTTTATTACTTAGAAATATTATATTCAGGCTTGTAACAATTGAGTTAATTAAAAATTTGCTAATTGCTATTGTAACATTTTATTTTTTAATATAACATTTTATTTTTTAATAATGTAGGTATGGTAGATAATTAACCAATATTATTTGTTATTTTTTTGAATTATAAGCATTTTTCATTTCAGTTTAACTCAACACTAATCGGTGCGCAATATTCTTTGTTAATCTGTCTTTTGTAAACAAAAATAGATTGGACGGTTTTCCCACACGGGAGCAAGCGACCTATAGTTGCCCATAGGAAAAGCATAGATTTTCTAAATCTAAACCGCAAATTGACATTGTTTGTCCTTGGGACTTATTAATGGACATGGCGAAGGCTAAACGAATGGGAAACTGTAGACTTTTGAAGGGTATTGAAGATTCTGACGGTGTCATTGGGATACGTGGCAACAGAACTACTTCATCTTTAAACTTAAAAGTCAAAATGATTGCCTCAATAATGTTCCCGGTGATTTTTTTGATAACTAAACGCGTACCATTGCATAATCTCGGTGGATTTAAATTATGTAGAAGAACTATGGGTAAACCCATTTTTAGCCGCCGATTATGTGGTGGCATTCCGGGTATGTTTAAAGAATTTTAGTCAAGAATACAGAAAAGCTGGTAGCTAAATAGATAATTTGCAATAAAAAACTATCCTATCATTTAAGTTGGACCAAACTGAAACTGCGTGCAAAATTTGGTTAAAATCGGTTCAGTAGCTGAGGAGTCCATTGGACACAAACACAGGGACACGTAATTTTTATATATTATAAGAAAGATTATTACTTGTTTACTGCGCTCCAGAAGCTGCCAGAACGTGTGCTTTATGTCGCTCAGCCATGGAGGTGTCAAAAAAGGCTTAGTAAAAAGGCTTAGCCAAGAACACAGAAAAGCTGGTAGCTAAATACATAATTTGCAATAAAAAATATATTGCGGTCCTAAATTGAGATAAAAACTATCCTATCATTTAAGTTGGACCAAACTGAAACTGCGTGTAAAATTTGGTTAAAATCGGCTCAGTAGCTGAGGAGTCCATTGGCCACAAACACAGGGACACGTAATTTTTATATATTAAGATATATATATATATATATATATATATATATATATATATATATATATATATATATATATATATATACAGGGTGTCCACTCCAATCGTGGACCAATAGCTAATTTCTAAACCGTTAGAGATAAGCATATAGTTTATTTAGGAAAAAATCTCCAAATTATGAAAGGAATTTTGGTTCTATTCAATGTTTTTCAAAAAATCAAATTTTGAAAGAGTTACGAAATTTAAATTTTTATACAGCCCCCCAGTACTATCAATCATATTTAGTAAAACATTCTTGACACTGTAACGTTTAAAACTAAAAAAAAATCACTCTTCTACCACAAAAATTGACCGAGTTATGACGTTTTGAAAAATCAAGATTTTGCATTGTTTCATGACGTCATCGAGAGATCGCTCAAGGGACCGCATGCGAAATCCTTCAAAATCTTGATTTTTCAAAACGTCATAACTCGGTCAATTTTTGTGGTAGAATAGTGATTTTTTTTTAGTTTTAAACGTTACAGGGTCAAGAATGTTTTACTAAATATGATTGATAGGACTGGGGGGCTGTATAAAAATTTAAATTTCGTAACTCTTTCAAAATTTGATTTTTTGAAAAACATTGAATAGACCCAAAATTCCTTTCATAATTTTGAGATTTTTTCCTAAATAAACTATATGCTTATCTCTAACGGTTTAGAAATTAGCTATTGGTCCACGATTGGAGTGGACACCCTGTATATATATATATATATATTGATAGATAGATAGATAATAATACATTTAATTTTTTTCTTATATGTTTTTACGAGTTTTTTTTCCTTTAAACTAATTTATTCATTGTTCTAAATATTATTCAAACTCTTTTCTAGCTACTTGAACATTGCATCATAATATACCTACCGTAGTATTTTATACTATACGAGATGCTATTTTAGGATTGGAAATATGTGTTAAAATCGAGGGTTCTGGCGAGTTTGCTGTGTTCTGCATGTACGTCAACAGAAACTGTTTTATTCCCCCATAAATGCCATTTTGCTTTGAATTAAAATAGTGTTACTGGTTCATCAAGTTCAATTATTTTGAGCTTTAAAGCGGATAGCTCCGTGGATCCCCTACAATGAGCTAGAGGACCTCTGGGGGTCCGCTGACCACACTTTGGAAAACTCTGACATAAATTAAAGAAACACCAGACGGTCAAAGTTTCTAAAAACGCAATTATAAACCATCGTTTCTTATCCTTCCATGGTTTATGAACTAAATAAATTAGGGAATAGAAAATCTGGATAATCGAAGTAAGACGCAAAACAAATGGTTAAATAGGCAGACCTGCGGATTATTAATAAAAACAACTATGCTCTGTAAAAAAATTACAAATAATTGTCTGTAAGACATTTAAAAATTTGCATAAAAAATGTTTACATTTCTTAACAAGGAAATGGCTCCCTGTCTTCTGTTTCCGTCACGTATGGCGTATGAATGAAGCATTGTCACGCAAATGCTTTATTGTCAAATAAAAATAAGAACTAAGTGTTTGGCGTAGTTATAGTTGGTGTTCCCTTGTTATGATACTTTAAAATTATCTATGTAAAGATAAAATTTAAAGGAAAGTCTACTAACTCGATCCGAATGAAGGTGGGCAGAGGTAACAAGGTTATACTTTATACATAAAGCAGTAAACACAATTCATCGAATCTCGAACGCAAGAGATGAAAGCACATCTTATTAGGCGAAAACATTTTATGAAACTGCGTGTGAATAAATGATAAGAGTAAACATTTATTTTTTTTCTGAAATTGAGTTACTTTAAAATCTACGAAATGAAACAATACTCTTTTTTTTTATTTTCGGAGCGTTTTCTTAATATATAGCAGTAATAACGAGTAAGTAATTATATTGCATAGAGTTTCGTTGAAGTAAAAAAACGTTACTTGCTCATTAATGTCGGTACCAATATAGCTAGCAAAATTTGGCGAAGAAAAGTCCAGAACATCCGCGGCATTCTAATTGAAATCTTAGCATAGGAAATACTTTCTTTCTATAAATTTAAATAAGTGTGTTAATAGAATATTTGATGCAATTTTCCGGAAGTGTGAAATGACAGACGATACATCAATGTCGTTTAAATTAATTTATCACTTGTTAGGAAATTTTGAAGCGAAATAAAAATCAATATTCATTAAGGAAAGCTTGCCGAGGACATTTTTTTTCGCTCCGTTTCTTATTCGCTCTAAAAGCAATTCTTGTCCAATTAAAAACTGCATCCCTCATTCGAAATTAGAGAAAGTTGAGCACTCGAGTAAAATAAGTCGCGATTTTTTGGGTTTTTTTTCTTGGCAACGGTTGAAAGAGGTAATTCGAACAAAAGGCCTTCGATTTCCGAGAGTGTTTCCCAATTAAAAATGATGATAGAATAATACATCTTAAATATTGGATGAGGAAAGGGCTCTAGATTTATTTTAAACGTTCTAATGAAAAAAGAAAAAGGTCGGTGCATTTTATTTATGAACTCTTCTATTGTTAGCACGGTTCTGTGTAAAGGCCTATTCATATTGTAAAATAACATCGATGATTTACCTTGGTAAGGTAAATCGATGGTTTACCTTCAGGCCCGTCATTTAGCGGGGGGCAGGGGGGGGGTCAATTGCCCCCCTGGCTTTGATAAATCAATGTATTTACATATAAGTGAGCGTGGTTTTTAATGTTTTCCGATGGAATTGCATTGCGTTTGGACCTTTTGCCCCTCCCCCCTGGGAAAACTTGAAATGACGTCCCTGTTTACCTTTATACATTTTAAAACTCTGCGTCGTAGCTAATCATTTTTATAATTTTATTCATTAATTTATACAATAAAAAGGTTTCAAAAGCGAACATACATCAATATATCTACTTATATTAAAAACTGAGTATCTTTCTAACTATCTTTCTTTCTAACTATCTTTCTTTCTAACTATCTTTCTAACTATCTTTCTATGTCACGCTTCTTTCTCCTGAACGCCAATGAACTGAAAGTCGAACCAGGTACCGATAGATAGGTAATTTTTCAAGCTTCATTAGTTTCAATCTATATAATTATACGATTTTAATTAGCGAAGATATCAATTAATAAGTAGTCAAGTTTAAAGCGATTAAGCCTAATAAATGATTAAATATGAAATCCATTCTTGCAAACCGTCGTTGCAATGAAACAGTGATAACAATGATAATGAGAATTTTGAATGAAGGCTTAACTAAATCAAACACGGAACTCATAAGCGGGCCACTTACGTAGAATTTTTATCGCTAGCTACTGGTAATATTTTGAAACATTTATTTGTTGAAGAGCCATCTACTTATGTTAAAAACTGAGTATCTATGTCTGCTTTTTTCCTTTGAGCGAGCTGAACTTACTGAAACTTTCCTCACCATCTTGAAGGCGCGAAGCATCTCAATAATTCGAATGATTTTTTTATATAGGAAAAAAGTAAAGGCGTGAAGCGTCTGTAAGCGAGCCGCCTTGGCGGGGAGTAGTTTCTTTAAATTTTTTTCTCACTACTTTCAGGACACGAAGTGCCCGTGCAACGCCGGGCCACGTGCGTGGTATTGTCTTGAAATCGACTGAACATTAAATTATATCAAATAATACAACTTCAGAATGAGGTAAAAGTTAGAGAGGGGGACGTTATGCATCAACATGCCGCAGGAAGCTAATCTAGCTGCCCTGGCAGCTAGTATATATATAATTTCCGTTATTCTTAGAAAGGTGAATTTTAATTAGAAGTAAAACGTGTATTCATTTTTAACAGCATCAGTGCTTCTTTTGAACTTGTTGTTTTAAATGTAGCTCAAAAAATATGCATTTGTTGCCAGAATACAATATTAGATATATAAAAAGGTAGAGTTTATAATGATTCAGTCTTTTCACCGTTTGCATGCACAACTTCCCAAATAGCATATTGTAACGGTATTTCTGGCTTCGTTGATTAAAATTTAGAGAATCATAAGGTACTTTAAGAAGAAAACTGTTCTAGTTCATGAATTTAATGAGAGTACTCTCATAAAGAAGTCCGTTTTTAAAGGAAAAAAAAAGCTTTTCAGTAGAATTGCGAAGGAATTTAAAACAAGAAAGTCTCCTCTAAAACATTTCTTACATTTTATGTATTAACAGCACACTGCCTAAAGTAGTATTCTTATCGCGTTTTGAGACAGCATTCCCTTAAAATCCCGGGTAGAATAAAAACGAACTCACTAAATTATTACTTAAAAATGGACCACAGTTCCTAAAGCAGTTGTTTGAATAAAGGCCCAAAAGTCCTTATAGTAAAAGGTAACGAATTTTAGCATTTTCAGTTGAATATCAACAGTCTCTGACAATCCACATTCGAATAAGTCCTGCAGTTCTTAAAGAAAATGGTCAGCAGTTACTTTATAAACCGTAATTAAAATTAAGACAAAAGTCTGTAAATAAAAGTCATTGTTAAAAAATCCTTTACATACACATTGATATAGGTTTAGAAGTTCCTAAAACTCGGGATCGGAATGAGGTCAACTTTGCCAAATCAATAGGATCAGCACAATGGTTTTTAAGAACGAATGAAAAAAATTACATTAGACTAAAGACTATTTAAAGCTTTATATTACAAAGTAATAGCCTGCCTCCACATCAGCAGAAAACCGATTTGTAGATTTTTTAGGGATATGAAAAGAGGTGCAAAAGCACAGAAAATGATCACGGCTAACCAGTTGCAAAAAGAAAAAAAAATCCAGTCGATTTTCTTTTGTCATTGAAGTAACTTTAATTCTCCGAAGAAAAATGTTTTGAAACTCAATTTTTAAAACAAAATTTACGAAATGTTCATACTCTGATGTATTCAAGGTCAAACTGTCCCAGTGATGTTCGAAAAATGCGCTTAAAGAAAAGGAAGAAACATTTCTATGTAACGCGTGGAAATAAGACATATATTACTTAAGCAATCCTTTTTGCAGTTGAAATTGGCAAAAGTAAAACTGGTTATATTCATTAGGATCTTAATAAATTTGTTATAATTTTGGTTATTAGATGCTTTGATGAACCGTTTTATTAAAAATATCAATATAAAAGTTTTGCAAAGCTTTCATAAGTGATAAATACGCACTGAAAAAAAATTGTAAAATGTTGTAGCTAATATTTCTCAAAGTGAATTGCAAAGAAACGCGGGTGAAAATCTTTTTGATAAATGGTAAAAACTTTTAGTAAGCAAGTTAAAGTCATTAATACGAAAGTTTATATTTTTGCTAAACTTTGGTAAGTTCAGTTTGACTAATCTGTGAGTCTATTTTTTATGCTTACATATCGTTCCAGATTCCTGTTTGGTAAGTGAAAATATTTTATTTCTGAAATGTAATCCGATCCGATTAAATTTTATCCTAAAGTTTACGTATCTAGCATAAATCTTTTAAAAGCTAAAAATCCTTCTTATGGGGGGTTTAAAAATATAAATAAAATGGAACACATCTTATGGTTGAAAAATGTACCGTAAAATGGGGTGTATAGGAACAGCGGGGTCAATCGGAACAAAACTTCCCAACCGTACAAAGAAATTCTTCATAAATATACTATTGGGTATTTTTCGCCATGAATTTTTTTTTTAGAAAGGTAAGATCATAGGAAGTAGGAAAAAAATACTTTTGTCAATCTGGCAACGCTACTGGCTTCTAAAGAGGGCTGCACGTTGAATGCTAGAAAACATCACATTTTCATAGACTGCAAAACTTCATATGCAAGAACAAACCTTCTTATATTTAAAAACTATGAGTGGTATGTTTCAATTATACATGTATCTGAACAACAGAATACCACATTAGAATTTACATTTTTTATAAATTGTGTCATAAAAGTGAAGAATTCTGAAAAATGCCATGGGAAAAAAATTTGCGGGGTGAATCGGAACACTTAGTTCTGTTGTTCCAATTCAAACTTATTTGAAGGAAATTGTTTGAAAAATCAAGATTCTAACCCCAATTCTTCTAATCAAGACAGGGACAAGGATTTATTACTGTTTATCCCTTCTCGTGAGCAACTAGATCTTAGAATGACAAAAGTTACAGATTTCAAAAGATTTTTTCTCCAGGAGACTTTTTTTTACTTAAAATAAAAGGGAGAAAGTCACATAGACTTTATGTAGTAAACGTCCAGCACACAGACAGTGATGAATAAGCGAAAAAATCTTTCAGGACAATCCCCGAAACCCAGAAATTTCAAAAAACTAAAGAAAAGGCAGAGGTCATCCCAGGAGATGTTATGAAAAAACTTAAGCCAAGTCACAATTGCTAGTTTTAAGGACAAGTACATATTTGTGGACGACATGAGTGACTTCCATTA
>JAXGGA010007868.1:0-60071 GCA_038373865.1 Uloborus plumipes
ACAGATTTTTTTAACAGTGTGCAATGGTCATAATTGGTTACCACGATTACGATATTTAGTGTAATTAAAGATAAGAAGGATATTAAACTCATTTAAAAGTGCTAGTGATAGTTTATGATCTCTTTAAGCATTTGCAGTCATTATAGACGAGCGGTTAAATCGTATCACTATCTATTTTACATTGGAGCTCTAATATAAAGTTTCAAAATGTTTTATAAAATCCTACACTGTAAAAAATGAATGTTGTTTTTTCAATGTAATACAGCTAAATTTATAGCAATAAACTGTAAAAATTGCTATTTTTACAGAAACAAACTGTAAAAATTGATACTTTTACAGTACTAAACTGTAAAATTGCTAATTTTACAGTAATAAACGGTAAAATTGCTAATTCAACAATTTATTACCGTTCATTTTACAGTTTTAAACTGGAGGGACTGACTGGATGCCAGTATTATACTGTTGTTTCTGCAGCATAATACAGCTAAATTTCACGGCAATAAACTGTAAAATTTCTAAATTTACAGTAAGAAACTGAAATTGCTAGTTTTACAGTTTATTACTGTGCATTTTACAGTTTTAAATTGGAAACTCGGCTTCCAGAGTTATACTGTTAAAACAAAAGTTAATTTTTGCAGTGTATCAGCTGCAAAAGAAATCAACGCTAATAGCAGGTGAAATATAAGAACGAAACTTTATAATAATTTTCCGAAAATTTTGCCCCATGCATGAGCCAGCTGTTCATAATATTTTCATTACCCTTTTCAGATAAACGAATTTTTCATTTACTACTTTTCACTACGTTTTGTGAAGAATTTCAGAAGTACATAAATCGTATTTCGCGAAATGTTTTTACCGGTTGACTTCATTGCGTTTAATTTCAATGCATTATAGATAATGAATGTATAACTTACAAAAGCAGCAATTGACTGCCATTATTCGAATATTTGGCTCGTTATAGATAACTAATATATTGAAGTAATTTAAAACCATTACTTGTCAATGAAATTATCTTCAAAAGTTTGAAATCATTATGAACAAGTAGCACTTTGAATCAGATCATTACCTATTTTATAGGGTGATTTTAGTATAGAGTTTCGACTTTCTTAATACTATTGTATTTCTTTATAACTCTCGCCGGAGAAATCAAAGCAGAGGAAAGGCGAAAAATAATAACGCAGCCTAAAGTCATATAATACTATTCTTCCGTAAATTGTATCCCATGTATGACACAGCTGTATATCATTTTTCCATTAGCCTTTTCACCTAAACGGTTCTTTTATTTACTGCTTTACGCTATATCATTTCCCGGTAAGTTAGGATTTTTTTGTTTTGGGGAACAATTTTTGAGGCAAAATCGATCGCTTTCTTCCGGAGTACGTGAAAAATATTTTCAATAAACTAGTGCCCGGTTCAGAGGTTCTTTTGACATGAGAAGTTATGTGATCCATTTTTAAAAAGGAAGTCATCCTTCATGTAAAACTTTGTACACAAACACGATTCGTAAGATGCAGTTTTGAAACCAAGAAATTCAATAATAACGTTAGCAACTTTGATTGAAACTCAAACTAGTTGTTACTTAAATCAATCCAATGGGAGACAGTTTAAGTATTTTAACTCACCAAATTTCCTGCTGTTAGTTTTAAAAAGGCTTTTATCTCACTAATTTTCATACATTTAGAATGCATATCTACTTAATATTTCATTAGAAAATAGATGACTTTAGAGCTTCCTCACATCTACAAATACTTCAAACAATCTTTTTTCTATAAGCTTTAGAAGTTTGGCATACTAATGAAATTCATTTATGCTTCTAAATTTTTTTAAATTCACATTTATTTATCTATACATAAATAATAGGGTAATTTCACGGGAACAGAACTATCAATTTCACTACAACAACCTTTCTTAAGTTTTCAGCGCTTGCGAATAAGTTTACACTCCTGATTTTTATCTCGTCTCTTTATAAACTAACTACATAAGAGCTATTCCACGGTAACAGACGTATTAGTTGTTGTACAAAACGCACGACACATAAACAATACATGTAAAAAATATTGAAATTTCAAGGGATCAGATGCAGCTATTGTTATACAAAACGCCCTACAAAAACTTTCAGCATTCGCGACTAAGTTTGAAGTCTTAATTTTTATCTTGCCTCCTCATAAACTCACTACATAAGGGCTAACAACAGTAATGTATCAGTTGTCATACAAAATACCCTACAACGACTTATCTTAAGGCTGCGAACAAAAAAATGTTTTTTTTTTTCAATTATTAAACCATAAGTTTAAAACTTCTGAAAAATTATTATAAATTTTCCTTTTCAGCAACCTTTTATGAACTATCTCATAAAACTTTACATGTAATGCATAAATTTATGCAATCATGCCTAATGATAGGAAATTAAGTGGAAATTCAAAGTTTGAAAAAAAAATGTGACGCATAGAGCATTTTGAAATTTTGCTAAAAACCTTTTTAAATTTTAAATTTCAAAAAAAAAGTATTCATTGTTTTTGTACTATTTTTTGTAACGCTTTTAGACGTTTAGACGTGGTAAATCTACAAGCACACAAAGTTTTAGGCATATATATCAATAATTGAAGAAAAAAAAAGTGTCTACTGTGGCCTTAAGCTTTCAGTATTCGCGACTAAAACTGAAGTTCTAATTTTCATTTCCGCTCCTATTAAACAATTTACATAAGGATTATTTCAAGGTAACGTATCAGTTGTTGCCCAAAACACCCTACAACAATCATTCATAAACTTTCAGTATTTGCTACTAAAGTTGAAGTTCTAATTTTTATTTCGCCTTTTCATAAACTAACTATCCTCATTAACTAACATAAGGCTATTGCACGGTTACGTATCGGTTGTTACACAAACGCCCTAACATTTCTTAAGCTTTCAGCATTCGCGATTATGTTTGCAGTCCTAATTGTTATTTCGTCTCCTCATAAATGAACTACCGTTCCACGGTAACGTATCAGTTTTTGCACAAAACACTCTACAAAGACATCAGAGGTGTTACATTCTTGTTTCATAGCATGAACCTTACGACAAACATGGACTTGATGTCGCAAACATGGACTATGTAATGCAATTAAAATTTGGGGATTTCCAAAAACAATATTTAAGTACAGTCGAAGTCAAAGAAATTTAAAAAAAAAAAAAAAAGCACTCTAATGCGCATGGGCACATTTTTAATTTGAAATTTAGCTGTTTAAGCAAGAGCCTTTGTAGAAACATTGAAAAATGATATCACATGAAAGTTAATAAAAATTCAGTTGGTAATAGTGGGAAAATAAATTAAGTTATTCTTAATAATTTCGGATCTATTTCTTATGAAAACATGTCACGCTGCTGGTGAACATTGAGTTTTTTTTATAGGTTTACGAAGAATTACGTGGATTGGAGCTCCAATCTTAAACTCATGAAAAATATTTAACATATTTAAAAAGAGGAATCGCATTTTATGGAAATACATACATCAAAGGCATTATTTATTAAATACAAAGAAAAAATAACATCATACGATTTATTCAGTTGATGTGTCTAAAAATTATTTTGCACTGACAAAACACTGAAGTTATTACTAATTAATGACACCCTTATTGTTATACTTATTCCTAATTAATTTTAACTCCAAGTCCAGAAATGCACATCTGTTGTTTAGACAACACTCCCACGCTAAAACTGGAAATGGAGATGAAGCAGTTGAAAGAGTAGAAATTAATGTCAAAAAGACGTCAATCTGCCGTTAAATATCGCAAAAGAAGTTGTTTACAGTTCTGAGAAATTTACTGTTACAAATTTTGAGAATTTCAAAGAAACGTAAATTTCCAATTTTCTTTCGTGGATTGCTCTAATTATCACTATAGGGTCTAAAATATTTGATGTATTATGGAAAATACGAGTACATTTTTCCTTTTTAAACTACTATTTATTACGCAGTTTTTTTTTTGGGGGGGGGGGATGATCTTTATTATTACTAGCTGCGTAGCCTAGTTCTGTGAGGCCAGCATTGAGAATGAAAATTATGTTAAGTGACAAGTGTCTAAAAGTGACGATCCGATTAAAGTCGATGATTTGACAGCACGCAGTACGAAAAATGAATCAATCGATAAAAATATTTAAATTACAGTTTACAAGAAAAGCCTAAAAGCAAAAGCAAGAATTTTAATTATTCATAAGCAAGAAACAAAATGGCAACAGCTTTTTCTTATCGCAATGATTTCTTTCACGCTATTTAATTTCTTGCATGCTTGCGCAGACGACTTTAAAAGTCGAATTTAAAATTGATTTTTACTAAATTAAAAATGCCTTTATCTTTTTTCTGGGTAAAGTTAGCGGTTAGGAGTTTTTAAAACCACTGGAAGGAAATACGCTTAAAAGGTATTTTTTCGAACTTTCAAATGAAACCAAAATCGAGAAGATCCGATATTAATTTCGGGTAGAAAGAGCTATTTAGTGCCATTTTTGAGTCCTTAAATTGAAATTAAATCAGATTGGTACTTTTTTGGCGTTCGAAACCCCCCCCCCCCCAAGTACGTACCTGCCAAATTTGGTCGAGATCCAACATAAACGGAATTTGTATAAGGAATACACACCCACCCACACACATATTCTTTGTTTTACATATATGGATTAGCCTGTAATTTGGAAAACACTAAAGTAAAAATATGTATTATTTTTTTTTATCATTTTTCCTATAGTTATTTTATTTGAATTTGGTAAAGAAGATACGCAGTTTTTAGTGTTTAAAAAAAGGTAAAAGTTTGCAGGCATAACTTCCTCAAAGAGCTTGATGTTTGTAACACCACTGTTGTTTTGTAAGTTTTAATCATGAACAAATTATACTATTAAAAAAAAGTAAATCCATTGCTACAATTTCGGAACATTTATGTGATATAACTTGCATAAGAAAAATACGAGGCTATACTACACTGCAAGGTTTCTTGACAAAAACATCGTGACGTCAGTGCGACGTTAGCCTATGAAAAACGAGATAAATAAAACGTCACAGCCTACTTGGCGAATTAGAGGAGATCTCTAACTGCTTTTGAGCTCTTATTGGCTCCGCCCGTAGTGACGTTCAGTGTCAACTTAAGTTGCTGTCTAGTATAGTGACTTAATTCCACATAAATACCGATACATTTCCATTAGCTAACTGAATATGAATGGGTCATTCCATGTCAAGTGATCCAACGTTTTTTACCTTACATTTTTGTATTTCTTTCAAATTTGGCTCATCAATTGTACCCCTTGAGGTAATCAAAAATCTCAATTTTTGTATTTTTATCTCTATTATTTTTTTATTTATGAGACTTTGAACTTTGGAAAAACCCTCGTTTTTCCATGGATAAGGGAACATCAAAGGGACCATAACTCGACACCAAATATAGATAGAACAATTTGGTAAATGGCATTTTAAAGTACGTTAGTTTTCGCTTAATCTGATATGCAACATGACTAATTTGATAAAAATTTTCTTTTTCAAAAAATGAAATTTAAATTTCAAATTTAAATTTCTCAAAAAACATATAATGAATTTTTTTGAAAAAATTCTCAAAAATTCTTGTGTATTTTATCTATGTTTGTACAAATTTTTAGATTGGGATCTCAATGGGATCATATTTTTTTTGAATTTTTGAATAAAACTGTATAGGAAAAAAATTATATTTTTTAGATTCTATTTATTTAAATACTAAGTTCTCCTGCTTGTGATGGTTCCTGGTTGTGAGGGGGAGAAAGGGGTAGGGTGGTGAACCTGACAAATCTATAAGCTCATGCCAGCTCACTTTAAACATATTCATGGTTGTTTGCTACTTTTTAGACCATCACGAGCAAGAGAACTTAGTATTTAAATAAATAGAATCTAAAAAATATCATTTTTTTCCTATACAGTTTTATTCAAAAATTCAAAAAAATATGATCCCATTGAGATCCCAATCTAAAAATTTGTACAAACATAGATAAAATACACAAGAATTTTTGAGAATTTTTTCAAAAAAATTCATTATATGTTTTTTGAGAAATTTAAATTTGAAATTTAAATTTCATTTTTTGAAAAAGAAAATTTTTATCAAATTAGTCATGTTGCATATCAGATTAAGCGAAAACTAACGTACTTTAAAATGCCATTTACCAAATTGTTCTATCTATATTTGGTGTCGAGTTATGGTCCCTTTTATGTTTCCTTATCCACGGAAAAACGAGGGTTTTTCCAAAGTTCAAAGTCTCATAAATGAAAAAATAATAGAGATAAAAATGCAAAAATTGAGACTTTTGATTACCTCAAGAGGTACAATTGATGAGCCTAATGTGAAAGAAATACAAAAATGTAAGGTAAAATTTTTCTTAGATTTTGGATCACTTGACGTGGAATGACCCCAATGTGCATCGTAATAAAACTTCATTTGATGTACACGAATGAACTACAATTACATTGAATTGTGTGCAAATATACGTGGAGCTATAACTAAATATGGGGTTTTTGATCTTTTAAAAATGTAATTCAGTAAAAATTCTCACGTCTTTCTATTTAAAAACTTAACGTCTTTAAAGAAACTTATTTTGAAATAGTGATTTCTGAAAACATGAATAAAACATCGCATCTCAAAGAATTCCGGTACATAAGGTACTTTAAATTCGACACAACGTGTTCTCCAAACATCCTTTCGAGACAGGTACCGTATAGAGTGAATTTCGATGTTACTAAGTGAAAGAATGAGGAATATGAATGCAAATAGCGCTTTCGTTTTTTCTGTTATTGCAACGAAACTGTGGACACGTGGAATAAATAAATTCCTCTAAATGCATACTTTTGTTTCACAGGATCGGTTTTAAATTCTCTAGGCTTATGTGTGCTCTTGCACAATGGCGTGACTCGCTTGAAGTAGAAGGTAACGAACTTTATGCATATCGATCTCAGGTGACGATAAGGGCACAGCTCAAAGTTTGAAAAGAAAAAAGAAGAAGAATATGAAGAAGAATAAAAATTATTAAATTAAAATTGAAATGCAATACTATTTCTTGCCAAAAAAAAAACACAAAGGTAACTAGTGCCTGGTGACGTACAACAGATATAATAGGCTGTAGGGTAGACCGATCAGTGAATGAACACTTAAGCTAATTTTCAATTTCAAACAAATTATAGCATCGTTAAAAATTGTAGCATTTGCCGCATGAGAGTAAAAACACTACAGATAATATATGTAATTATTTTAAAAAGTTAATGAGAGCTTTTATGTTGCTATATCAGATTTAATGGGGGGTTAAAACAAAAAAAAAGTACCAAACCCAGTGAATGAACGCCTTACCAGAGGACTAATACAGCATTTTTTGGCCATCGTATTTATGTAAATGTGTAGAAAGAAATTACTTCTATCGATTGACTTAAGAAAAATGCTTTAAAACTCAATGTTTTCAAAAAAAAAAAAAAAAAAAAGTCATTCATTCACTGGTCTACCTTTCACTGTTACAACTACAGGTTGAATAAGGCACCTTGAAGGGTGAAACGTTGTAGCACCAGCGGCCCCCGTGAAGTGTGCCACTTGACTCTCTATGGCATCCTTGAAAGTGCCACTCAGCGTGCCATGGATCACCCATGGTGTGCCACAAGACACACATATTGTTCCCCATGGCGCCCTATGGGTGTCTCTACTCTCTATGGCATCCTTGAAGTTGCCATTTGGATCCACATGGAGCCCTATGGGTGCCACTTGGCTCCCTATGCCACCCTTGAAGGTGCCATTTGGGTCCATGTGGTACCCTATGGGTGTCTTTTGGTAACCCATGAGTGATCTATGGCACCTTGAGGAGCCAAATTGCACCTTCAAGGATGCCATAGGGAGTCAAGTGGCACCCATAGGGCTCCATGTGGAGCCAAATGGCACCTTCAAGGATGCCATAGAGATTAGAGACACACATATGTCTCCATGGGGAACCCTATGGGTGTCTTGTGGCACCCCATGGGTGATCCATGGTACCCTGAGGAGCCAAATGCACCTTCAAGGATGCCATAGAGAGTCAAGTGGCACCCTTCCGGGGCTGCCGCTGGTGCTACAGCATTTCCCTCTTAAAGTTGCCTTGTGCAACCTGTAATTTTAACAGTGTTCTACATCAATGAAATTCGAAAACTTTATTATAAAGTATGAAATTGCTCTCTACGCTATAAATATATACAAAGCCTACCAGTCTACATGATATCATAGCTGGTTTGTGTGAAAACTGTAATGTTTGGGAGTAAATCGGTTAGAAGTAATTACGCATGAAGAGTCTATTTTCTGTTATACTGTAGGTGGGGACCTTGGACTTTGATGGGTTTCTTGAGCCATTTTAGGAAACAGTAATGATGTAAAAGATGGACTTTTTATCAATTAATGTTTAACCATTCAGGTTATTTAAAAATGGTCAGTTTTATAGTCAAAGTCCTTATCAGTTTTATAATTGTTACAAAAGAAAATTCAAACCTTATTTCATTAATATTGAAAATAATTGCGTCATAGCATTGTTATTGAAATGAAGTATTCTGGAATTGCAATAAAAGTATAATTTATATCATTTTAATTAAAATTCTTTTATAAAACCTATTATTGTTTTTAGTAAAAAGCTATTACAGAGTAAGTTTTGCTATTTACATAAACATCTTTACAAGAGCCCTAAAACTTATGTTTGAATAAAATTTTATTACTTGGGTTAAACTTGTAAACAGTAAAGTGATGTTGCGATGATACACCGCTCTTAACTTCAGTCCTTTCAACGACGCATAAACGATGTTGTACTGCAAAGTAAATTCGTTACCACATAATCTCAAAAGATCCCCTGAAGAAATTAACTGCACAGAGCAAATTTCGATGTTACTAAGTAGTTGCGTAACATCGATGAGAAAACATCGATGGTAATGAAACATCTACCATAAAACATCGATGTTTCAGAAAATTGTACCTTTTTTCTTTTATATCACATTTTTATTTAAATTTACAGTAACCGATCGTTGCATCACTCTTCATTATTGTGCTCAATCGGGTTTATCGCGTTTGTCTTTGTCTCTCGAAAAGCAACGATCGTAAGATATGAATGGTAGTTATGAAAAGAATTTTCCTTCTGAATGTGATACTGCAACTACTGATTAATGATGTAACTTTTTACACCGTATATTTATGGTTTTTTTTTTTTTTTTTTTTTTTTTGTTAAAACGAAAATACATCGGCATCGAATGTAAAACAAATAGTATGTTTAAAAAAAGCATCGACAATAAAGCATATATAATAACTATGGAAAACTTTTTTCTAATAAGATAGATATTGTAACTACTGACTAACGATATAACTTTTTGCAGTACAGTTTTATGAAGCATTTTTGTTTGAATAAAAAATATAGACCTCGAAAAAAACTTCGAATGCAAAACATCGAGCGTAAAACATCGATGATTATTATAGAAAAGTCATTCTAATAAGATAATATACAGCGTTGTTGATTAATGATGTAAATGTTTTAATAAGAATAATTATCACATATTTTTACGAAACTTTTTCTGCTGAAATATAAAGCATCGTCATCGAAAAAAACATCGAATACAAAACACCGATATATGAAAATAATCGAACGTAAAACATCGATGTTTCCAAAACTACGACAACGATAATGCACCGCTATTACTAAGTGAAGAGTGTGCATGAATTTTTTTTAAATATCTTTCCTGTTATTATTATGAAACTGGACACAGGAATGAAAAGGTTCCCTGAATAGGTTCTTGCATTTTGAAGGATTAGTTTTAAAGTCTGAAGGTTAGTGCGTGTACTTGCGCAATTGCGTGATTCACTTGAGGAAGAAAGAAACGAATTTTATGCATATAGTGTACTTTACGAGCAAAAGTAAAGCAAAAAAATCTTTTTTCGTAGTTTCAAACCGTAGTGGTGTCAAGACAAAAGCATTTAATTTCAAGAAATAAGATAGCACTTTGTCACGCTATTTATTTTAACTAGTCTGCACATTTTCTGCCTGGGTTAAGTTGGTTTTCATGTTGAAAGGGTTATTATTTTTAGGTTTTTAAAGAATATATCACGAGAAAATTATTTCGCTTAGTATTTCGTAAAACTTTAGGTTCGAGTATCATACTTTATAGTTTATTCGTTTTTCTGATTTGCTACTTTCACTGAAACACTAGATGTAATTAAAAAAAAGAAAAGAAAAGAAAGTAAAAAAAATTGAATTTTGACATATCGAACTCAAATTATAATTTTCGCAAAGACGAATTGCGATAGGTGTGTGTGTGTGTATGTGTGTGCTCTTTTGCCACCATGTTCTGCAGGAGCAGAGGCCGGCAAGAAGGTACAATGAGATGGAGCACCGGCATGCGAGACGTTGGTAGAGTGCCAGTTTGGGAGAAGAACCACCCGGCAACTCAGGCTCAAGCAGGAAAAATATAACAATATGTCATTACTCAAAAAGAAAAGGAAATAACGATCAAAATGTTTCCATCATGATTTTTGCTGATTCTGTAAAATAACTCATCGAATACGAATATAGCCAGTCCCCCCCCCCCCCCTTCTTTTAATATATGGCGTCGTGCATTTTTTTTTTCGGTTTTCAACAGTTTCATGTGAATTATTGTTAACTGGTGGTTAAGGTAGCATCATATTTACCATTAAGATTCTTTTTAGGGGCTAGAGAAGTGAAAAGTTCATAAGCACGAACAATTATAGCAAAGTTGAGAGATTTATGTGGGTGTTCCTCCCTAAAATATGTTTAGGAATCATTAAAAAAAATCTTTTTTTAGAGGTTTGTTATTGCTATTGGAAAACTGATACTAATCGATCACCTTTGAACTATTGGAACAAGCCCTGGTTAAAAGAAATATATAATTGAAAAAAAAAAAAAAAAACATTAATAGGTAGCTAATATATTTTTAAAATATATTCTAATAAATCAGCAATATTATTTCATCGCGTTTTGCCTGACAGTACTTAAAGTTTTTAGCTCACATTTTTCCTCATAAATGGGGGATATTTATTCAAATACAAATTAATTTCAAACGTTGAAGCTCCCCTTGCTGCTGTGTAAGATGTGTTGCTCAAAAACACTTCATACATTTAAAAAAAAATCGATTCAAATAATAACTTATACATTTCTTTTCCATTAAATATGTGATAAGTCAGGGAAAAAAATGCTTAAGAGACAAGGAAGAAGAGGTATTTAAGTATCTTTAAATGGTGTTGTTAATGATCCTCATTACATGAATATTGGGTGAGTTGATGACAACTTCCAGTCCTTTTGTTCATTTAGAATCCTTTATTGGGTTATTTATCAGTCCTGAGAACAAATGTTTTTTTTTCCAAAAAGATAAATCGATTTATTTTTAGCTTTGGCTAATGACATCTTGAATTACAGCTAGAAAAGAAATATGTAAGATTTATTTCCTAAGTGTATGTTATAGGAAAATGAAGTCTCATATTTTTCTCTTTGAGTTTTAAGGAGGAGAAAGCTCGAAAATGCAGCTAATGAAAATCACACAGTGAAGTTTGTCCTTGTTTGCACTGTTTAGTTATTCATTTCTGGTTTTAATTATTGTTTGAAATTTTAAACTCTACATATGTGCCAGTTATGGAAATATTTTTAAAATTCTATACGTTTGATGTGTATTCTATTAAAGTAATTTTAGCTTTATCATTGTTCGTTTTTGTTAAATTTTACATTACTATCGTTGGACGCTATACAGTTTATTGTGGCCTCTTGCGCCAACAAACCAATGGAACCAACCAATCAAAGTCGTCAAATTCAAAGTCAGCTATTGAGAGAACATGACAAGAACCAAAAGCAACCAATTACAAACTGAATAATAGGAAAATCATGGGTTAGAAAAATAAGCCAATCAGAAAACAGGATACGGAATTAAAAGAGGAATATTACCAATCAAAAGCTAAGTAAAGGAAAAAAGAGAAAAATAATTCAGACGTCTGAAAAAATAGTACTGAAGTACCGGAAAATTCACTTTCTAAATAATAGTTTTGTTTTTATTTCAAATATATTATCTTTTCCAAAAAACTAGTGTACGGAAACTAAAACATTATTTGATAGCACATTTAATTTGACCTATTCAAGAACGAGAATAGCAAGACGCTCTAAAAAATTATCCAGTCACCATGGCGGTCAATAATGGAGAAAATGCAGCATCCAAGCCAAAATATTTTAATAATTTAGCAACTTAAAATATGCATTTTGGTTAAAAGAATTAAACGGGGTGAATTTTCTCATGTTAGTAAAAGGTCTCTTGTGTAGCCTTCAAATAATTATTTGCAATACTTTCGTTATATTTCTGTTTCCTTTTATTGATTGCTGGTTTTATTTTCATTTCAACACAAGACATTTTTGATCAGTTTAAAAAAAAAAAAATTGTGATACATAAAAAATAAAGGCCAGTGCCCTGAGTTTAAAATAATATACGGTTTTTCTATGAACAGGGTCTTAGCTTACTTCTTTTAAGAAATCATAACTGGAAAAAAATACAAAAACCCTTTTCTATTTCGTTTTTACCGTATATCAGAAAACAATACATCAACTTCGGAAATATGTATTGTTTTGGAAGTTTATCGTCTTTTTCAAGATTTTTCGTTCTGCACTGTTCCGTAAAAATGTGAAAGAAATGATTTAGAAATTCCTCCCTTCTTTTCTTTCCATTTCTTTACTTCGTGCCAAGACTGTAAATAAAGAACTCCATAATTTCATGCAGCAAGTACAACAGTGCAAAAAAAAAGAAGCAATATTTCAAACGAAAGCCTTCGAATAACAATGAGCCGTCCAACATAATGCTTCGTGTGAACATAGAACTCAGTGTTAATCTTTCAATATGGCCGTTTGCGGAGAATATTCATGGGATCCTCAACATGTAAAATAAGAGATTCGGAAGAGAGAGAGGAAACTTTTTCCCCACCATACCGAATACTTAGGATGGGAAGGAGAGTCATTTTTTTCCATCAAGATCTTCTGCAGCACCCGTTTCTTCTTTCTGGGAGGGAAAATACAATGCAATATGCCCGGCGAATGTCAGAACGTATTTTGCGTAGAGAAAAATATGGACTCTGGTACAAATTTGTTTCTTTATGTGTAGAGACGTGTGGGAAGAAATAGAAACATTGATGGTTGTTTTGGAGATTATTTTTGATAGAAGGTATGGAATGAGAAAACAAGAAGAATGTTCTCATCTTATTTGAGCCATAAAGAAGAAGGAAAGAAGTAAAACTTTTCTAAGCTGTGTGTAATTCAGTTGATTTAAACGACGAAACTATGTTGCAGTTTTTAATAATAAGCTTAAAGCTATCTTAGATGAGATTTGGATTTTTTTGTTTTTTGTCGCAGCTGTGTAAAAAATCCCTTGGAGCACATGAACGAAATAATTTATAATGTGCTATTTAATGATTATCACAAAACTATAATTCAATAAATAAATAAATAAATAACTAGTTAATATTTTTTTGAAAAAAAGCTTTCCTTGCTCTATGGCCGTTACTTAACTATTTAGGAAAAGATGCCAACTTGTGCGGAAGTTACGCCGCGACTGGTATACAGACAAAACTAAAAAATAAGTAACTGAAGAATTTTTGACTAAGTAAAAACGAAAAGAAACTCAATGATTGTAGTATAGTAAAATTAAACAAGCTTGGACTTTAAACATTCATTAATATATCATGATCTGTCGTAAGAACTTCACGTCATTGAAAATTAAACTCATTGTTTTTTGTGTTGCTGTTTTTGGATTCTTTCGTCGTAGTTTAATTTGGTTGCAATCTTATCATCAATAAGTTGAGAGCAATGTTGTTTATTTAAAATGTGCTTTACTATGATTTGACTATATGTCTCGGAATGCTACATTCAACTCCGGTTCCTAGTAGGTGGTGATGGTTTTTAACTACTAGTTCCATTTTTTGCATGCTGTGAATGGCTTTCAGATACAATGATTAATAATTTACTTAATGATTTGGCCACCTCATGTCAAAAAAAAAACTTTACTATAGTTGTTGCATAGAAAAAAGAAGAAAAAGTTCATGATATCAATTAAACGCACAAAACTTATTCCTATAGTATTAAAAACAGTAAAAAAAAATTAAACCAAGACATAGTTTGATAAAGCTCGGTTTTAGTAATACCGGTATACATATAAAGTGTTGTTACAAAGCGAAATGGCGCATTCAATCATATAGCACTCTATACGTACCTTAGATATGACTTCAAAATCATGCATTTTTATGATAATTAGAGGACAAAAACCATTTTAGCATAAGGTGATAAAAAGTTTCAGAAGGGGGTTATGCAGTTAATTCAAAGTGAAGATTATAGGGCTAAAAGTAAACATAGAATTGAAACTGACGCTGTGCAATAATCAAAGAAAACTCATTTCGCATTTAATGATTCAGTTTAAGTTATAAGGGTAGGGTTGAAAAGAGCATTGAAAATGCATTTTTTCAGGATAGCAAGTGATGTGGTGTATTTTCTCATTTAAAATGTCACTGTACTTCCATTAAATTCCGTAATAAAATAAGGTATGCATATCGAATTTCTCGAAAAAATTTCTGATGTTTAGAAGTGGTTTTGAAAGCAGAAGTGCATAGTTTAAAGAGTTCCATCAAATTTTACCATTTTTCTTCGAAAACGTAGAAAAGAAAACTTAAGAAATAAATTGTTACTCCCTATTTTGTGTTGGCTCTTAAAATAATTACATAGTATAGCTTGACTACAGTGAGATGGTGGGTGAACTGGAACCGGAAACGGGCAGCTTCATTATGAAATAGGTTGTATCACCGAGATCACGCAGGTAGTAAAAACTTAATGAACTAAGGAAGTAAAAATATACTTTTCTCGTTGATCCCATCTTTCACAAAATAAAGCGCTTCCAGTACCCCCTCCCCTGTCTGTGGTGAAGCTGTTAAATCAGACGAGTATATAATGCTACCCATGCAATACTTTTACAAATGCACTTTCATATAAACGAATATACTAAGCTCTAGCTGAAATTAATTAAAAGCAATTACAATTTTATTAAATTCATCCCTCCATCCCTTCACATAAACAAATCGTAATCGGCTAAAGAGAAAAATGTTTATGAAGTTTCTGTCTATATTGAATTCGTTCTCAGTGATTTTTAGGGGCGTTTTTTAAACCCAGATCCACATTTCCTTGATTCTATTTCGTACATGAAATCATCTGTGCTGCTTTTTAGAAAAAAGATTTCATTATTAGTAGTTAACAATTTGCTTTCAAAACATAGCTAGCTTAAAAAATATTTTAAAACAAGTAGTTTAAACTTTTTTATGCTTAAGAAAAAAAAATGGAAAATAAAGAAAAAAACTTACATAGTTTAGTACCGTATAGCGTAATTACTAAGTGCATTTATAGAAGTCCAGTTTTTATTTTACACTAGGTTGGTACTACTAGTTAACACATGCGGAGAATTCCCGCTCGACGGTGAGAATTTACAAATGCATTTTTAAGTATAATTTTTATTAAAAACCTTACTGTAAAATATTGATAAAGTTTGAATGAAGTTACGGTGCCCACCCCCCCGAAAAAAACCATTGAGAAATAATGTATTATGATAAGTGAGATTCATGATTTTTAAATAAGTTTTTTTCTGATTTTAATACAACTAACTTTAAGATACCTGTAATGAGTATAGATTTTTAATTCATGGATATTTGAATCAGAATTGAACTAAAGGAATATACGTGAATCCAGAACTTTTTTCTGACAAAGGAAGAATTGAGCCCACGCGTTTCAAACGCCGTTTTGACCAACTCAGCTAATGAGACTCTATTCCAGGATGTTAGACATTAATGCAATGAGTAATAAAATAACAAAATAACATTCGATGCCTCTATTTTGTTACAATATTTCTAAACAACATATATACGTGTTTCCTACGTAAAAAAAAAAAAAAAACCTTCATTTTCCAATGTTGTACAACAGCACTGTAGTTCACATTACAGCAATGAATTCAAAGGTTTGAGTTAGGGAAACTTCAATTGGAGTTCTGCTGAAGAATTTTTGTGCTTATGGGGATCCGAACTTACGATTCTCCTATTATTAACACGACGCTCTAAACAACTAAACCACTTCTTCCCTAAGGAATGCTATGCATTAAAGCAATGCTTAATTGAAAAAAAAAAAAGAATAACTTGTTTTTACGACAAAACGACTAAATTGTGAACGGTATACTTTTCCCCGAAAGTGGCAAAAAAAAAAAAAAAAAAAAAAAAAACTTTAAAATTATGCATTATATTTGAAATTTGATGACTTTGAAGAATTTCTGGCGGTGTCCTAAAACACACCCTTGAGAAATAATATACGATATGTTATTTTATCTGTGCACATTTTTAATGGTATTGTATGATTAAAATTTTTTATTGATTTGAAAACCTGACACAAATTAACTTTTCTCGCTTTCTCTCTCTCCTTTTTTTATAATCATATAAGCTTTTAATTCGGTAGTAATTTCTTTGAAAGGGTAATTCGTTTGAAATTGAAGATTAGGGGAAAATTTTCATTTCTGCAATAAACGATATTTCTGTATCTCATTAAAAAAATGCTCTTTCGAAAGATTTTAAATAATTTTCGATTTTAAAACCTACTTTAGCAATTTAAACTTCTTATGAAGAAAGCAATTAGTCAGCAGCCGGAAAGATTTTAATTGTTGCAATGAACTTTTTAAAAATAGTTATTGACTTGGAGAAAATGATTTTTTACTGATGAAACAATTGATGAAATTTATCATAATTAAAATTAATGGTGTTCGTTAGGAACACAAACGTTCTGTATGTAATATTTTTCGACAGCCAGCACATTTTTTTTTTCACATTGCACGTGAATAATTACAAAATTGTATTTTCATATTTCCCTGCTAACATTTTCTTTCATTTGAATGCAATCCCTACCCTTGTTGGTAATAAAATTTATTTTAATATAAATGATCTCAGGGAAAAGAAAGATGAAACTAAAGTTTACCCAATGTAACAAAAATCTTTTCCCCAAGAGGTAAGGTAAATATTTTTTGTGACTTTGAGTATATATTTAATTACGTTTTAAGACGCTAGTAAAAATAACTGTTAACAGAAGCTTCTTCAACAGGAAAAAACTGCTCCTTTGTTTACTTAAATACATGAATTATAATTTATTTTGAGAAGAAGTAAGACAATAAATATATTTTATAATTTAAATAGTACTAAAAATAGTGGTATTTGAATTTTTTTCTTGTTTCTTTTTTCCCTATATTTCTTTCTTCTTATTATTTATATTTTTTTTAACCAGCAGCGAATTATTTGTTAGTTTCGTAATTTTTTTAGTAACTTCTGGTTCTTATACTGAAAACTTAAACTCATTTTAATGCAAGGATACTAAAAGTAAACTTTTTCTATAAATTTATAATATTATTCCTTTCTCTTTAATGTAGCAGAAATGAGTACAGTTGAGAAGTACCCTTTCGATTAAATTTCTTGAAATGATTCAACTGATTACTCAAAAACGATCATGTATTGGTCTTGTTAACAAAGAAAAAACACGATAAAATTTAAATGTCAGCTGCCTACAACGTACATTTATTTTTTATTGCAACCGTGTGTGTGAAGTCTTCGTAAAAACATCATTGTTACAGATTCTTAACTATTAGCTTTCACTGGTTACATCAAGTCCCTATAGAAATGGTTCGAGGTTTTGAGGCTAAAAATCACAGAAAAATACTTTTTTTTTCAGATAATTTTAAAAATTTGGGAATTAGGGGCATAACGTCAACAAAAACTACACAAGCA
Source organism: Uloborus plumipes (assembly GCA_038373865.1). NCBI lineage: Eukaryota > Metazoa > Arthropoda > Arachnida > Araneae > Uloboridae > Uloborus > Uloborus plumipes. The sequence goes on from JAXGGA010007868.1 coordinate 17,799, forward strand.
TTCGAATTTTTTATTTCTAGATCTTACTATTTTCCGAGAGGCAAGCCGAAAAAAAAAAAAAGAAAAACTAACCCAACCTTTTGTATAAATATAATACTTATTTCAATAAGTTTGAGTTTTTAATTGTAAGTGCTTAAAGTGATCAAGAATAAATAAGCAAATACGTAAGATTTTCTCATCTCAAGAGTATCAAATGTTAAAAAATTGGTAATTGCTCTCTTTGGAAAAATAATCATGTTTATTGACTTACATTATCTAAATAACGGTAAATGACGGCAGTAGTCAGTTTAAAAATCTTGTATATTGGACTCTAGATAACAGTTTCAGTTAAAATCCTAAAAATACTCAGTAAATTCCATTTTATAATTCTTTCTGGCGTTTACTAACTGTTTTAACTCAAAAGACTTACCCATTTTGCTTTTAATAAGGTTATTTGGCATTTATGTATATAGGGGATAATTGGAAGAAGTGCAACAGTTATCAGCCACAAATAGCTTGGCAGGGATTTGGGCCCAGGACTCAAGGCCCAAAAGCATTGAGCTCCAGCGCCTTTGAGTGGCACTAAGTTGAATAAAATTTGCCGCTTCGTTTTCCAAGCATGACATCGTCATTGTTTACTACAACACTACACAGTATCTTTATTAAAATTATTTGCGGATTATCACCGCAACAAACGTCACATTTATAATGACCATAAAACAAAAAGGTTATCATGGGGAATCTAAGTGATAAATAGATCTCCTATGGACATTAGCTATACGAATCGTAAGTTTTCGAGTTGTGAGCTTAAAGCAAATAGTCCTGTCTTCTAACCTAGCTTCTAACTCTTCCATATTTAAGGTTGAAATAAGCTTTCCTCTTATTTCCCACAGAAACTAGCGTTCCGCATCGATATAATATGATTACAAACTTGGCGTTGAAATATTGATGTACTTCTCTTGTAGTATTAATTAGAGAGCTCAACAGAGTAATAACTTAATAACAATCAAGTGCTTAAATACATGAATATGTTTAAAGGTTGAAACGTTGCATATTTAAATCGGAACTTGTACTGCATATTTTATACATGCACAGAAAATAAATAGGTGAGAGATTTATATTCAAAATGCAGTGTTTAAAATTAACAAAGTATAATCCCCTTTGTAGAAAATAAAAAGGAACATACAGTCGAGCCCGCTTAATATAATAGCCATTTTTCCGCGAAAAATATCCTAAAAAATGGGATATTCTATTATCAGAGATTAAATAATGCATTATAGCGGTTTTGTACATTGGAAATGGGATATTCTTTTAACCGATATTCCAATAAGCGGGCTCGACTGTATCTGCTGAGCCAGCTGGTATTGTGGGATACTTCAGTTTCTTTAACGTTGGAAGTTTTTGAAAAGGTATTAATCACGTTAAAATGGCGTTATTACTTAACATGCTACAGTGAAATTTCAAAATAACACGCTGAGTAACCAATTTCTTTCGAACCGGTGCCATATGATCATGGTTATTTCATTAATTCTTCTGTGCTTTTTTAATGCAAAATTGCCGCTTGTCACAGGGTTTTCCTAAAAGTATCTTTTGAAATTCTCACACAGAAATGTTTTCTTAACCGAACGTTTAATACTTTGTTATGATCTTCGCTTGGTTTTGCATGCTTATCCTGGTAATTAGTTAAGAATGTTTTGTTTTTTAAGAAGCGCATTTTTTCCTGTTTCTTAATGATTACTCCCAGTTTTTTTTTTATTTTTGAATTTATACTTAAACTGCAAATTTTAAGTGCTGCGATTTCTAATATTCCTGTGAGCAACAGAGAAAAATATGTACCTACCTCAAGTAGCACACTTCGTTTTTTAAAGGTTGTAAAATGGTTATTAACGTTGTGACAACGGATTAAAAACGTTTATAAAACGTTTAAACGTTTTTTGTGCTACCTGGGACCATTCGAGTTTTGTAAAGTTTATTACTAATTTGAAACCCTTCTTTCTGCATTCCAATGCCGCTGATTTGCTGAATTAATAGCAAAATATAAAACCCGCCATACATCATTTCTACTATTATTTTAAATGCTGCAACTAATATTTCTATTTCCACCGCGTTGTTCACTGTTCGCAATGTATCGCATTTTACGTGTATCAATATAAACTAAAAAAATAAAAAATGGGAATGCAAAAATATTTTAAGCCTTTTGCAAAGTGTATGTTGAATAAAAAAATTGCCAGTTTTTTAATATTTCCTCCTTCAAATAAAGTTTTCTATGCACAAGAAGAAAAACAGGTTTTCTCCCAACAAATCAATAAGGGCTTCTTCCAATGGATAAAAAAGTACATGCTCATTTTTAGGGCGTTCTATTTTTAGACGGAACAGCTTCTTTTTTTTTTTATCTTTTAATATCCTCCTTGGGGGTTTAGATGGTAGGAAACGACGTTGTAAACCTACATTATGAGCAAAAAGTTATTCAGGTGCATCTACAGAATACTCACGGTAGAATACTTTACTTAGTGTCAAAAAGTGTAGCAGAATAACTGTTTTATGGTCTGAAAACTTAATGCATAGCACTGCCTGGAGACACCATGCAAAATTATGAGGACTCTTAAAGTTGGAACATTAAAAATATTTAAACGAAACAAATAAAGCTTAGACTAACTTAAGTCCATTTTCGTTGCTTTTTAAGAGAGCAAGAAAACGTTTAATGCATACAAAGGGCGAGACTCACACTCTTTGAAGTTATTTCTTTTATATAATATCACTTTCATCGGTCAATGCGACTGCAGTAATAAAGTGATAATCACCATGTTTGGACATACGCTAGTCTGGTTCTGGGGTTCAGATATTTAATATAATGTCTGTAACATTCATGACAACAATCATTCAAAAATATTTAATTTTTATTTAAGTCATTTCAAATCGATTTATTTTTTACTGGTTTTTTCATCTTCTTGCTGAAACTACTATTCACCTTACTTATACTTTAGAAGTAATTTCACAAAGATCAAAACATGTGAATACAGTTCACATTTCACTGTAAATTTCAACAGAATACCGTTGTATTTTTATGCATTTTTCAAATTATTTGGATAAAATCTTTACATTTGTTTGTCTTTAAGCAAAAAGAAAACAAATCTATACACTATATTGTATTCACTGAAAAATGGTGGGTGCAATTGTTTTCTTTTTCGAAAGTTTTATTTAGATGACTGCAGGAAACAAGGCAGAATCAAAGTTATGCATATAAGTCATAAGGTATTGTATTTAATTGACTTGAGTGCGATAAAAATATACTTGTTGAAATGAATTAAAATATTATCTAGATAAAATATACATTTATTTGTTGCTTTATGATGAAATTATAGTTGTTCAAATATGTTTATTATGTTTCAAGTTTGCTTTATGATTTTTTTAACTGATAATTTGATACGATCTCAAAAACTAATAATAATAATAATAATAATAATAATACTTTATAGCATAGCAAAATGAAACTCCACAAACCGCGGTATAAAAATAGCTACAACTCAATGCAAGAAAGGTGATTTAAAAATATGTGTGTAAAAGAATGATTTCTTTTCGAGAATTTATGAAAATAAAATATTTAATTTTGAGTAAAAAAAGTGGGGGGGGGGGGGACTTATTAATCTTCATTAAACTAGGTTAAAAGCGGATTATGCTATTCTCCATTGCTTTAAGACAATTTTTCAAAACTATTGATAACGTACAAAGCTTTTTCTTTTTACTTTCAATATAGCTTGAACTCTTAAAAGATGATAGAAAAAATGGTGAGTTGAGCTTTTAGAGTCCATAAGTGCTGTTTTCTTTTATTTAAGAGGTATTTTATTTAATCTTAGCCAATACCCATTAAAAATTTGAACTAATTGAAGCGTTATGAGCGCATATTAAGAAACAAAGTTACAATATTCATTAAGAATAAAATTCGTTTTATAATCTCGAAACAAAAAAAAGTTATTTAGCTGTTACAAATTTTAAATATCGTTTTAGATGAGCGGATTAATTTGTTTTTTGACATTTTTATCTGGCTTTCTTGATAAATAATTATCGCCGTTGTTCAGTTTATTGTTTAATACTTCCTCGCTGTTAAATTAAAGATAAATGTCAGTGTGTTGGATTAACCCTTCACTGCACGATTTTTTATATTTTAATGAAAAAAATCATTTTTTACCTCTTAAATAGCCCTGAGTTCAGGAAAAATAAAGAAAAAAATTAATCTTAAAAATGCGCACCAAAAATGATGTTTTAATTGTTTGTTCTATATATAGCACGAAGCACATAGCATATGCTTTGTATACCAATAAGTGTAATAATCTACAATGTGTTTTGTGCCATAAGTGGTATAAACAAACTTTCCACTAAGTGTATTTAAACATTTTTAGAACAAAGGAAATAATGACTAAGCACACTTCTAACGGAAATGCAGACACTCTTTCTTTAAAAAGCAAGAACTGTAATACCTAGACTAGTGCAACTAACTAGTGCATAAACATCACACTAAACTGTTATAGCAATGTTCCAGAAGGGGCACAAAGCTCAGTTTAACTGTATTTAAAAATCATAGGAATATATTAGGGTTTATTTGGTTTGTGCCAGATCTGGCACACCGTGCAGTGAAGGGTTAAAACACGCTGGCTGTTACATCAGTGACTGGGTACTGGTATTGAACTAGCTGCTTAAACAGCGTTAGTCATTGATGATTGACACTAACTTTTCTGTTTAGGTTGCGGGTTTTATGAATGGCTGACAGTATAAAATACGATATGAAGCCTAAAAATTGCACTGTTCTTTCGGTATCATATCAGATTTGGTTGATTAGTTAAAAAACAAGGGCGCGTGTAGTTAGAATTGCCCAATGTCTGAAAATGGTAAGAGCTATATGTAACGTTTTTAGAAACAAACAAATGAGAATGTTCACTTCAAGAAGCTTATACTTTTATATAAGGCAGTTATAATTTGATAAAAGTATTAATTACAAAATAACCTATAATGAGGTTGGATCTTTGTGTCGTTGTATGAACTTTAAATACGAGTTGTGGTAGGTACGGGGAACCCTGGAGTGTGTGAACTTTAAGTACATGGACTATACTTCAATTAAATGAAATACAATTTCGAAGATGTCCCGAAACCAATATTTATATAATGTGTTTTGGCTTATTAACGTCCATTATTAAGCAAATAATGTTGCTTAAATACTGTTTCTACAAAATCTACAAAGTTTAACTGCATTATATAGAAGTAGAGTTCATGTTATTCAAACAGCTTATGCAATAAAACAAGGATACAATTGATTTGTAGTCTTTGTACGCTATTTTGAAAAATTGATACCGTGGCATTGCCCGTCTATTACCGTATCATTGCCCGTAAGATACAATTATACATCTTACTTTTAATTAACATAAAAACAGCTTTTTTTGAAACATGAAAAACAGATAAGGAAGCAAATACAGTCGAACCCGCTTAATGGAATAGCTATTTTGCCACGAATAAATATTCTAATAAGCGGGAAATTCCATTATCCGGGATGAAAATAATGCATTTCAATGGTTTGGTACATTGAACGTATTACATTTAGCGCGATATTCTAATAAGCGGGCCCGACTGTATATTGATTAGAAGTACTTGTAAGCAAGATTAGCTCTAAAGTACATTTATTTTTTACTTTAGTTCAGAAAATAGTTTACTAGCGGAAGAAAATTGTATGCATAGTATCAAATATTTGCTGAAAAATACAACCTCAAGCGTAAACAGAGAATCTTTAACTTAATAAGAGAAGCGAAATCATCTTGAACTTTAGTCTCATTCCTAGCCGTTTCGTTGATATACTGCATATCGTTAAAATGCGGGCTACCTCAAAAATGTTTTTATTGCACTCTAACAAACGCAAATCAAGTATGTGTGTGTCCCAAGACATTCATTCTAGGAAATAAGCGAATCGAAGCCTGCGAAACGAACATTGGTATTGCTATTTTTATTAGGGGAAGCCTGAAGGTGGTAATGTTCTGGTAATTGAAACTCAAGGCAATAAATTGAAGAGGGTATTGAAGATTTGAATGTTAAGACCTTTACGGCGTCACTTTTATGCTCTTTAGGGATTCTTAAATGATGAAGTATAACTCTGAAAAACTCGCAAAAGGTTCTAAAATTTGAAAAATGTTTTATAGTAAAGTAGAGTTAATAACGAATTTTAGTTTCCGAGTTTTTTTGTTTAGGTATAAATAATAAAAATATTGTAGATTGTTTCAATAAAAACTGAATTGCAGTTTTGGGCTGCTTTGAGTGTTTATAAAAACCACAGATGATTGCAAAATGTGGCGCTTTATATTTACTTATAATAATGTAATAAATGTCTGACATTTATTGCTTTTTGATAGTCTAATGCGTGAAAATGTATAGTAGTTCTTTCTGAGTTCAGTGCGTAGATGTTGGAAACTTTAAATTCTTTTTTAGTGCCACTGGAAAGAGGGAATGGGTCTTGACTTAGAAAAAACTTACAATTGAATGTGTGTTAAAACATATTGCAACCCGACATGATTTTTCACTTTCAAAATCATGTACTGTAGAGTCTCGAAAATCCTAGGCAATTGGGGCTCACACCACCTCGTATTATTAAAAACTCGGAATATCCGGCAATTCATAGCTATTTACATTTATACGTATTCGGATGACATAAAGACGTGTACCACTTACTTTTATTATATAAAGAAAACTACCCATTGCCTTTGCGCTAATTGAAACGCAAAATTTCATTTAATTATCCCTGAAGGAATTATGTTTGCTCTTGCACGATGTCGATGCAGGTATGTATTTATGTATGTATGGGTGTTAACTTGTTGATAACCAAAATGCTTTTCTATTCTCTTTAAATTCATTGCGACTAACTTTCTCAGGACATGTTAATTTTTTTGCTTGAATGGGCATGTATCTCATTTGCGAAAACTAAAACGTTCAGTAAAAAAACTGTTACATTTTCGTAAATACGACTTGTGCCACGTTGTGCATCTACCGTTTTAATCGCAATAAGATCCTCTAAAAGGACTCTTAACAAGGCCCATTTAAAATATTTTTAAGGGAGGGGGGAAGGGCAAAGGGTTTGTGCTCGATGTAAAATTGCACACACACACAAAAAAAGCAAATACCACTTCTCTTTACTTATTAAGATGCTGATTTTCCAAAGTCAGGTAGGCAATTGATCCCCCACAACCCCCCACCCCCTAAATGACGAATCTGATATTTTACTCGTTCTTTGTAGCAAATCAGTTTGTATTTTTCAAGTATTTTAACCCCTTTACTTGCCAAGCAGCTATTTTCCAAGGCGTCTCTTAGCACCCACTTCTAGCAATCAATGACGATATCACTCCCAAAGTATAGTTAACGCCTACCCCCCTAAATAATCTTCTATTATTTCGTTGTATCTAGTTTAGCATTTTTTACAATGACGATAAGATTCCTATTTTAAAATTTTATGCAAATCAAATTTTTAGCTACTGGGGTATTTTACGGTATTTGTGACATGGGGTGTCCGTAACAAAACTTTTTAAAAGTTAAAAATTTTTATATATCTAATGAAAAAGTACATTCTAAATAAGATGAATATCATATTGTTTACATAGTTCACTTTATATTATTTTTGTAATTGCACTCAGAACATTGAAAATGCAATTATCACTGTTACGGAAACTACATTGATTTTTTCTTTAAATCTGGGTTAAACCGGTTTTTCAGCCAAAACTGGCACTTGAGACAGATAAAGTAAAGGCTCACCTGTAATATAGCTAACAATTTTAATCATAAAATGCGTTCTATAAAAAAAATATGGATTGTGAAAATGATGACTGTAAAGTCCGTAACAATAATTGGAATAAAAGTTAGTGTTTAAAGAAAAATTCAATGTAGAGTTCGTAACAGTGAAAATTGCATTTTCAATGTTCTGGGTGCAATTATAAACATAATATAAAGTGAACTATAAAAACAATATAATATTCATGTACTTTAGAATGTACTTTTTCAATATATATAAACATTTTAAACTTTTAAAAAGTTTTGTTACGGGCACCCCTATGTCACAAGTACCGTGAAATGCCCCTACTACAAAATTTGCCTCAAAGTAAGAATAAAGCACCTCTAATTAAGCGGGAAATTCGACATTATTACACTACAACATTTTACATTATTACACTATAAAAAATCGTGTGGTTCCTTGGTAAAGATTATTATTTTACATCAAAAAATATTTTTTCATCGACAATGGTTGATTTTCATGTACTTAGTAGTTAACGTACCGACAAGCGGACTCTTTTATAATTTTTCATTCACACTCATTTCAAACACATCCATTTCTTTTTTTCTACTCAGAACTCATCATATTTAAAACATTATATAGTATCATATATATAGTAACACATCACAAGATTCCAATGACCTTGAAATTAAAGAAAAGGTGCCCTGGATTTCTCTGGTCTTTTTTATGAGGATCGATAGAAGCATTATTCAAAACTGATACTAAATTTTTTTCGATTTTGATTCAACTATAGTACTTGTTTAATTTGGCATCAACTTCTGAAAAAAGTACTGCAAAATGCAGTTATTTGAAGATACCAAAAAGGAGTAAAGGAGCAGAACTTCCTTAGTGAACGCTTGGGGGATTACGCAGAATCCCCCAACTTCTTTTTTTTCTATTCAGAGAGATATCCTATTGAAATAGAAATGAGGATTTGTTATCCGAAGATTTTATGTGTTTGGTTTTCTTGCCCTTAGAGCTTCAAAAGAAGCTCCTAGAATTTTCTATATTTATTCCTATCAAAGATGTTAGGAAAAAAAACACGTTATTTAAACGTTTATAAATTAACACGTTTATAAATTAATTAACACATTATTTGAATATTTTAAGTTATACTGTAACAGTTTTAGAAAATTTGGGTAAGTTTGGTGGAGTTGACAGCATATGCCGATATGTCAATATGTAACAATGAATTAATGCATCTTAAGACAATTATTTCCAAGAAAGATTGACACAAGAAAAATTTAGAAGGGCCTTCACACAAATTTATTTATTTGTATTCTTAAAATTAATGCATAATGGGGCTGCTACATAAAAAAATCGGAAAAAATAAATTCCTCCCTGGAATCAGTGATTGGTCTTAGGAGAACTTAAAAATTTGAAAATGTTGGAAGATATAGCAGAATACTAGTACCAAACTAAAATTTAACTTTCTTGGTGACAGTTGGTCAATTTTGATAATTTTTTTTGAATGAAAAAATGCGTCCTTTTTCGTAACATAGAGCCATTTGTTATGTCCGAAATGTTACGTCTGTAACAGCATTAATTTAAAAACTAAATCAGTTGCAATATTTTTAACTATGGTGGGCAATTACTCTAAGAATTTGCCAAAAGGACCATTAAGGGTTTTTTTTAATTTTGATTTTTTAGGACGTAATGACAACTTTTGCTTCTTTTTTGTTACAGACGTAACATCAAACTTATTTTTTTCAAACTTCAATTACACCATTTAGATCAATTCAAAAGAAATTAATGACTGCATATTGTTATAGTACCGTCTTAGTAGTTAAAATTGTGCTACAAGTAGTTATTTTTGTTTTTATTTTTCGATTAGAAATATTCATTTGAAAATGTGTTCTTTTTTCTGAGTTTTACAAGTTCGTGAATATCCGTACTTCCAACTAAGAAAACAAGTATTATTCTAACTCTCACCAAAAAACAAATGCAGGCAGTGGCGTACTCAGGGGGTGGGCTGATAGGGCTGCAGCCCACTCCGAAATTTTCAAAACAAATTTCAAAAATGTAAGCTAAGTTTTTTCTTTTTTTTTTTTTAATCCCCCCCCCCTTTCTTTTTTGAAATCCCAAAATGAGAAGATTACAGAACAGATAATTAAGTGTAGGCTAAAATATATTTTTTTAAAGTTAACATATCTATTTTACCGTCATGTTTATGATTATCCTATTATTCCATTTGCTCATTTTTATTGCAAATTTATGTTTTAGAAATGCCGATTAATGTTTTTCAATCATCAAATTCTGTCGAATAAATTCCAGTAAATTGAATTAAAACCCAGTATTGGGAACAATAGTAATATAAACTGCAAAATTACCATTATTAGGACGTACATTTTCCAAAATATTGCAAACAAGTGTTTCAGCAACACCTCTTTCAATGAAGAGTTTTTTTTTTAATTTAAATTTATCATTTTCTATGTCCATCAAAAAACGCTTTCCTCATAATAATTTTAATGACAAAAAAGTTTTTTTCAATGTTGTATTTTTGTCGACAGAAATAGGCATTGAAGCAGAAATTAGAGACATTTACTTTTCTTAGCTGCATTTCATGAAAGCCACCCCCCCCCCTCTCAATGAGTCTTGACTCAGCCCCCCTTGAAATGATTTGTCTGCGTACGCCACTGAATGCAAGATTCTTAAAATATACATCTTAAGCTTTAAAATGATGTATAACATAGCAACATAACTTCAATATGAATTTTTGACCAATTGGTTTCACTTTTCATGGAATGGCCCTATGTTTTCCTTTGTTTTAGCACAGAGTGAAAAAAAAAAAAAAAACAAAACACTGATGTTTCTTCAGCAGAATACCATTGGTGTCATACGTTTTTGTGTGCCAAATAAAAATACATATTTTGGATGCATTTTTGGCTGCAAAAATTTCGTGCTATAAAAATAAACCACAAAGAGCCTATAAAAGGAGCTAAGAATCTCAGATGACCTTTTTTTTTTGACCTTTGTCAAAATGTATCTAAAAGATTCAAAATAGCGTTCATATTTTTTTTAAAACTTTAAATTAGTTTAAGGTTACAGTTGAAAAAAAAAAAAAAAAAAACGGAGTCTTGAACAAAAATATTTTATAGTAAAAAATTGTGATGATTCTTTATTTCAATTGATCTGAAAAATAAAATTAAATAAGTATTTCCTTTAAGTATGTTGCGAACATCTTGATCAAAGCTATTTACTAAGACGACGTAGGAAAGAAAAACAAAAAATTTAAGGTATCCGACTAAATTCGGAGCAGTTTTTGTGAAAAATCTTATTGAACAAAATATTAATGTTTTTTTTTATAAACAGAGGGATCTTAAAACACATATTTTACATCAAAATGTATTAAAAAACCATTCAGTTTTACAAAATTGAAGATTTTTTAGTAAAAATGACTAAAAATTACAGGTTATCAGAAACACTCCGCAACGAAAAATTAACTAGTTACATGCAATTTACTTAGATTATTTTACATAAACAAATGTTCTAACTGTAATAGACCGCATGCTAAGAAATATTTCAAGAATTTTAAGATTTATGCTAAATAACCTGTGTTTATACAGAAATTTCTCTAAAATTATTTACTTTTTTTAAGTAAAATGCCTGTAAATCAAAAAATATTTCATCATTTACAAAACCTGCGGTCTGTTGCACTCACAAGTACTTACAAAACATGTATGCCAAATTCCATGTTTCAATATTGAATAGAAGTTGCAGAATCATGTTTTCCGTAGCGAGAATCGAGCGAAAATGCAGTTCTTCACAAAACGTAAATAAAGATTGGACTACAGGCATTATTACTACAGAAATTTAGTATTCAAACGCTTATAACTTGAGTTCTAATTCACATAGATTAAAAATCCAAGCTGTTTTATAATCCTAAAAAACGGGGGTTTTCAATGAAACTATTTGTAGAAAAAGTGTAATTTGATCAAATATCACCTTTTCAACCTAGTCGGATACCTTAACTACTATTAGAAAAAAGAAGAAAAAAAAACACATTTAATCTTTTAAAACCTCAATTTGAAATAAGAAAATGATTTCATTGTCATATATCTCTACGTATCTAATACTTTAAAACAAATGTCAAGCAACTTGTATACGATAAATATTCGGGGAGGAAAATTCCTGCATATTTGTGTCAAAACTAATTTTTTCAAGTACATAATAAATCTTTCCACGTTTTATAATTCGTGTCTCTAAAAATAAATGCAGACAATGCCCTAGAAATAGCCGAATTCTACTTGCTACGGATATTGATCATTGCCAGAAACATGGAAACCGAAGTAAATAGTATTTACTAAGGCTAGTACTCTTTAAGTTACCAACCCTTCCCCCTTTTTTAAGCCAAGTAATGAATAAATTTCCTTCTTCGCAGAATAGCGGCAGCTTTGAGAAAGTACTTTTATGTGTGCAGTACGGGGCTGGTTTATTTTCGAAAAACAATGACTTGTTGTTTTCGTTTAGAGAGAAAGACTACTTTGCTAAACTTATTCCTTTTCCGGGTCTTAAAGAAAAGGAAGTTTTGTTTTGTTTCCTCTTTTTTCCCATTTGCATTTTTATTCGAACGTAGTCATGGTGGTTTGTTTCAGAGACATTTTTCACGACGTGGTTATCTTATTTTTAACACAAGTGTGACATGAGTTACATTACAAGGATTTTTACTCAAACGCAGAATGGGGCTTATGGAGAGACCACGTACTACGACAACTGAAACGTGGAGGAATAGTTTCTTTTTCTTTACTTCGTAGGAGAATTAAGTAATTTCTTTTTTGCTGTATATTTTTCACTAAGCACCACAGACAAAACTTCTGTAGCAGTGGAGAATTTTTTAGATAACTGAAAACTTTCAACTTCCGTATTCGGAGCGGACATCTTGTTTGTTATGAGCGTGTACGATTTTTGTCATCATAACTAAGTCTTAAATATTTTGATTTTTCTAGAAAATTACTACACATATTAGAATTAATTATGTTCATAGTGGGAGAATAATAATGAAAAAAAAAAACATCTTTCTTGCTTTCTATTTTTACAAATCACGACAGACAAAACTTCTTTGACTACAGAAAAATTTTAGATAGCTGAAAAATTCAACTTCCGTATTCAAAGAGAAGCATTTTGCTTTTTTATAAGAATGCACATCAGTTTTTGGAGTTATTACTCAAGTTTAAAATACTTGAATTTTGCTCAGATATGGTTACAAATTATAGAATATACTGTGTTCATATTGATAGACCAACAATAAAGTAATTTCTTTTTGTTATGTATTTCTCACAAACACCGACAGACAAAATTTCCGTAGATGGAGAGAAATCTTTAGATAGCTGAAATCTTTCAACTTCCCTATACAGAGCGGACTTCTTGTTTGTTATAAGAGTGTATACTGTTTTTGTAGTCATTACTTAAGTCTAAAAAATTTTAATTTCTCTATGAAATGACTACGCATATTAGAATTGATTGTGTTCATAGTGGGAGAAGAAAAAAAAATATATATTTTTGGTTTTCCATTTCTGAAGAGCACAACAGACAAAACTTCTTCAACTGAAGATACACTTTAGGTAGCTGGAAGATTTTAACTTCCATCTTGTTTTTTACAAAAATATACACTGTTTTTGAAGTTACTACTCAAGTCTAAAATAACTGATTTTGGCTACAAAATGGTTACAAATTATAGAATTTATTTTGCTCATAGGTAAGAAGGAGGAATGATAACAAACGATATGATAGGAGAATGATAATAAAGTTATTTATTTTTGTTACATTTATTTTTTCACAAAGCACTGCGGACAGGACTTTTTTAGCCGTAGAGATTTTTAGTAGTTAAAAATTTTCATCTTCCGTGTTCAGAGCGGAGCTTCTTGGTAGTTATAGGAGTGTGTGCGCTTTATATAGTTATTACTGAAATATAAAACCTTTCAATTTTGTTCTGAAATAACTACAGAATGTAGAAGTGCCTGTGTTCAACATACATTAAATCTCATTGCTTTATACAACGCTACAGCAATGTGTATATTATTTTATTTCAGTGGATACTGAAAATACTTTAAAAATCATGATTTATATTTAAAAAAAAAACTTGTTGTTTCTAATGAAAGTATGTACACTTCTTTATCTTCTTTATTCATTATTTAACAACTAATCAATTTCAATCAGCAATTAATATAGAACAGAGAAAGTCCTGTGCTTAATAAATAATGTTTCCTGCATACAGAGGACTGCAACGTTAATTACCCTTTTTTTAATCCAGATTAAAATTTAAGTAATCTCAATATTTATACTTCTTTCAAACATTAAGCTGTGTGTCTGTTATGAAAGTGCGTAAAATTATACTTTTGATTTACAGTTTATGTGTACAAAACCTCAACTTCACTCGACAATGGCAAGGGATGGGGGGGGGAGAAAAAAACTGTGAATATTCTATTAATAACGGCTTTCACTTTAACCAAAATGCTACTTGGCAATGAGTAAGTTCTAATCTACAGATGACTAGTTTACGTAACTATGATTTTTCATTTTCTTATTCTAAAAATGTACCATTTTGTTTTTAAAGAGCTTTAGATAAACGAATCATTAAAATTAGAATAGGTGTTTTCGTCCTTTGGAGACGCTTTTTATTTATTATAGACTGTTATTCAGTGATTTGTAATTGTATAAATTATTTAAAAAAGTATCGTAAACGAAAATATTTTAGTTAAACATATATTGATGAAAATTCAAGGTAACCTTTCTGCAGAAATAAATAGATAAAGAAAGAAATATAATTGAGGCTACTAATTTCTTTAGCGTTCTTCTTAACGTGAAAAAATTGTATATCCCCCTCCCCCCCCCCTTACACACAAAAAAAAAATACGATTTTAAATTATGAGAAAAAATTATTAATTGAACACTTCAAGAGGAAAAAAATGTCGAATTCTACTATTACATCTACAGTCTTTGTGTCCGGTTATGATACTTTATCATTCAAAATAGTTTATAAATACATTCAGTTATAAACACAAAAAGAGAAATGGCGGAAATACACCTTGTTTACAGGGTAGCTAAAGTCTGGCTTTGACGAGATGGCACTTGACTCCTCCTTTTTTTAGAATTGTTCATTTTTCTGAAGGGGTGATAAAGTAGAGGAAAACTGAAGAACGGATTCACAAATGTGTTATTGGTTCTAGCAGAGCTTGAATACTCTACCCATTTTAAGAAATTAGCCAAAGAGGTTAAAATATTTTAATTTTGCGATGTCGAGACAGATGTCTTATTGGACTGGTCATATTCTAAGAAAGTGGGAGGTGGAGGGGGGAGGGCTTGGTTTTACCTCTTCGAACAGCCATTGGTCAAAGACAGCAACGCCTCCGATAGTTCATTTTAATTCAAATTTGGCGAGAGTAGGTTTAAAGAACGTAAATCCTGTAGTTTTTACTTTTCCGCTACCAAAAGCAGTAACTGCTGCAAATTACATTCCAATATTAAATAATCTCATAGTGAAAATATATTTGGAGCACTTTTTTGTAAAAAAAATCAATTGATTCTAAAACTTTTAAGTGTTACTCACCGAAATTTCGTACGTTATTCTTCGCAATGATAATAAAAACAATAAACATCAACAGAAATCAACCAGCAAACACTAAATTAAAAATCAAATTCTCTCACTCAAGATATTTACTGCAATTTATATTATAATAAATTACAATGCAGTAAAAGAAGTATTGCAGACGATAAATTTAGAATGGTTTGCTACGAATGTTGCCTCTTTTTCGGCCTCATTATTTCGGTCAAAGAATTATTTCATCTTTTACAAAGAACGTCACATTGCCAAAATTTCACTTAAGTCACAAACATGGCAGACGTCAATTTTTTCCTTCTCTACCTATTTTAAGGAATGGACTCTTTTTCTCATTTGATTGACAGGTGCCATCTCCTCACGGTTTTAATATATTAGTAGCGGAAGATCAGCAAAGCATAGATTAACAATACAACTAGCTCGCGTGGTAGGGTCCCAAGTAGCACACTTCGTTTTTTAAAGGTTGTAAAATGATTATTAATGTTGTAACAACCACTTAAAAACGTTTATAAAACGTTTAAAGGTTATTTGTGCTACCTGGGGTTATTGTTTTGGCTATGAAGATGAAAGCGGTTTTAAACACCATTGCTTGAAGACAACGGTCTAAATCGAGCAAACTTAGTTAAACAAGTAGACGGATGTGAGGCAAGTAAAATAGTTATACTTACTAACCTTTTTCAAAATAAACCAATTGGGAATTTATTTTGAAAATTAAGAACATAAAAAAGACCACTGCATTAAACCAACCAAAAAGACCAACACAATAAAACTTGCATTGGCATATTAAGAAAAAAAAATGGTCGTGCATTTGTGCCTGCAGAAAAGAAAAGAGTGAAAACTACTTTTTTTTTTTGCATTTGGTAAAGTGAAAAATCAAGTATTTTTCTAAAAAAATACTTTTTATTACAGTATTAAAAAGATTTTTTATCAAATAAATAAAGATATTTTTAAAAAAAGCGAAATAATTAATAAATTTATGCATTAGAAATAATTAATAAGTAACTGAAATAGTGAATGAATAAGAAAATAAGTGGATTAATGAATACAGATATTAAAACGAATAAATAAATGAGAGGATACGTTAATGATTTAATAACTAAATTAACAAATGATTTAATCAATGAATTAATAAGTTTCATTTGCCCCACTCACTTGTCCACACGTGCACTTGACAAATTGTATTAAACATTTCACACCAAAGCATTCCTAATATAAACTAAATAAGTACAGCACTGGACATCACATTCCCCACAATTTACATTTACATGCTAATTGCAAAACTTTATCATTTTATGAAAACAAAAACTGTATTTGCTAACTACAAAATATTACCTTATGTGTCAAATTTTGAAACGGATTCATATTATTTTCCTTTATATTTAGAGCAATTTATTTTTTGACTGAAATCAACTGTTTATATTTAAGATAGTGGCTAAAAGAATTGTTAGATAGGCTTTGCTGCAAAGTTTGAACATATTTACCGATATTTTTAAGTCAACCATACTTAAACACGTTGAAGTTGCGCAAAGTTAAACCGGCACGACGTAAAACTATCCTGAATAGTTGTTATATTTATGTAGTTGAATTAAAAGTTGAAACTAAACACGAAGTTAGAAGCATTCTTAATGTAAAAAAAAAAAAAAACCACAGGCTTATTTTTTAACTTAAATGTCTAAAAAATGCAGATACTTTAGAAAATGCCCTCATGCGTCACACGTTGTCTAGATCAAAAAAGAACTTACAGAAAAAGACAATATGTATGCTTTAGTCCTTAAAAAGAAAAAGAAATCAAGAAAGGAAAATAGTGAAAATGAGTAACAAGCTTTTTTTTGTTGTAAAAACTTTCTTCTGTCTTATACTTTTTAAAAACTGCAGATGACAGGCGTCCATCCTAAAACTTGTAGAGCGATCGAAGAGTCAGTGTGACTGTCTGCCGTTAGGATCTCCTTCGAACAAAAATGATCGATTAGTCTTACGCATCCTGCACCTGACACTCAATAATGAGAGGATATGAAAGGATAATAACAATAATAAACCTGCATAATTTGGGGTTTTCTTTAAACCTCTTAAGCAGGTTTTCTAATCCATCAATTTTAATGTCATTCCATGGTTCTGGTACAAAATATGCAACAAGGCAGATCTTTTATAGCATTAAATAGTTTCCCTTGTTTTAATTTTAAGTGGTTGATTATGTTTCGGGCCACGTGTAGCGGTATCTTGGATAGTCTGCATGGTTCTTTTAAGCACCAAACTGCTATTTCATTTCTTTTTTGATGTAAATGTCTCAATAATATTTCCTTAAAGATTTTTCTTGAATAATTATATTAGTCATAATTTTAGAGCAATTCCGTAGTTAATATTTTCTTTGAACTGACGTTTAAAAACTCTAATACAAATAAAAAGTAATTATTAAAAAGATAAAAACGTAGCTTCAATTATTTTGATGCCAGAAAAAAAAATGGCACACATTATTCGTTAATAAATCGCTTTTAGGAAAATTTAAAACGTCCTCCGTTCAGATTTTTTTAAAAAATTCTAGTTCCATATTGTCATTAATCGTTATTTTTGCGTAGTTTTAAAGGAACATATATGATTTATCCAATTGACATTTTTCGGTATCTTTGATAGGTTTTATCCATTCGTGATGAATAAAATGCATTGTGAGGAAAGTATTATAATAGAATAAGACAAAATATAATCATCGTCCTTAAGGGGGTTAGGGGTGGGAGTTGGAAAGAGTATTTTTTTACTTTTCAAAATAGATCTCGCACAGGCGTTTTATGTCTATAAACTTTTAAATCTTAGTGTAATTTCAATAAAACTCAAATAATAAGAACATTCAATGTTGTATTAGCTGTGAATTTTTGTCCTTAAATTTATTTCCCCTACTAATTTTGTTTCGCCATCTGCACTCCCAAGCCTGGTGCATTACTATAAATATTTTGCAGATACAGTTTCAGTTAAAATAGGAATAATTTGCAGATTCAGTTTCAATCTAACTTGGATTAACATGAAAAGCAGTATGTTTACAGTTTTGCTATTTATGTATGGGATAAATCATTAAAACAATGAAACTTAAATATTGAAACAGTTCATCTTTCATCTAATACCTTTTTCAATAAATAAATGAATTAATTAACTAACACAATCTCTTACACTTTCTATGTATGCACACAATCACACATACATAACTATGTGTGTTTTTGGTGCTTGTCCCTTATTTTATTAACCACACAATAAAAGCCAGTTTATTTCACATGCTTAAAAATTAAGGGACAAATAAGAAAAAAAAATAATAAAAAAACTAAAAAATCCGTGCATTATCAAGTGTTATTCGTGTTCAGTTTAATCTTTAAAAGCAGAATGCCCACTTCGCGATGTAACACTACTAATACAAAGTATCTCCAAGATCTAGTTTGCAACCATTCTCTGGAGAGGTAGCGATGCAAAAGAGAGAAAGAGATAAGAGTGAATGTAGAGAAACGCAAACTCTCAGTCATCTATTTTACTTATCGGTAACAGTAGCTACCACTAGGTGGCGCGCCAAGCGTGACAAGAGTTTTGGGTCACTCTCTCAATCGATAGTTCCCATCGTTTTCGGAGTTTTCTAGGATAAATAGGTTTTTGCTTTGGAATGCAGAAAACTTGGCAACTGTACTTTTGGGAGCATTTCTATCATTATACAGGTCGCGTAGAGATATTCGGATTCATGAAATGAACTTGTGACATCCTAACTCGTTATTATAGGTCGGTAATAATAGGTTAAGTTGAAAAGGAGAGAATATTTGTTTATTGTTTTTGGGTCCAAATTTCAAAATTTTTCTTTAGAAGGGGCATTATTTTTACTTTTTAATGTAATTATACATTTTTAAACACTCATGCACAATTGCTGTACGTGTTCACCTAAGACTATTTTTTTATTAAAATTACGTTGAAAATGAACAGTTTTTTTTTCGGTAGAAATATTTGAAATGTGGGTGTTTTAAAATTTAAATTTTACTGATCTCTTTTACGAGTAATTAAAGCTTAACTTTACTTATTTGATATTAGGAGTTGGTTTAATCTTAGTCGTTGATCAATAGCATTATCTCAATCCTTTGTTAATTTGATTGATAAAGCTAAACTATGCTCTTCGTATAGTATTTTATTAGTATCCCATCTTAATGCATTCGTACATTTTTATCCATTAGATTTAATTTTACATATGGATATACATGCATGTTTAACTTTGGAAATGTTTTATAATTTGAGATCAGTAAGATTTTAAAATATAAACTTTTTGGTAGATATGTAATTATAAATATTTTGTTTTGGTAGAGAAATTGTTGAATTATGCATTATTCCAAAATTAATATTTTTACTACTTTGCTTCGAGTAATTAAAACATCATTTTACTTTGTTGATATTATTAGTTGGCTTAATCATGGTCGTTTTTGAATACTAGTTTCAGTTATTATCGTTCCACTGTTAAGTTTGTTGACTAACCTAAACTTAGCTTTTCGCAATAAATATATTTATATCCCATCTTAACCTTTATGTGCACTTTTATTCCCTAGCTTTACTTTTACACATAAATATTATAGTATATTTTTAAAACTTCATACATCTTTAACGTACATATTTAACTTTAGTAATTTTTTATACATTTATATAAAATTTGAACTTTTTTTTGTACAAATTATTGAAATGTGTGTTTCTTTTCTAGTTTTCGCTATTTTTTTTTTTTCATTTCCTGTCTGTTTCAATATTGCGATAAAAAATATGAAATTTCATGTACGCTTAAAGTTGTTTTGCTATCAGGGCTTAGTAAATGCAATATAAATGCCTCCTCATAGTTTACGTTTAGAAATAGTCTCATCTTATTTATCAGCTATAAATTAAACCATAAAATTATACAAATTTATCTAAATTCAGTTTTGTTTTGTATTTAATGCTTAGTGAAATATGCATTCCTCGTCTTCATTCTTATTTAGAAATACTAGGTTGTCCCAAAAGTTCGTAAAAAGACGAGGGAGCATGTTAAGTCTGTGATTCAAAGCCAACTGAATATTACTTTGACCTTATCTAAAAACTCGCGAATCTATGGTAGAAAATCCTGGAAAATGATGATCTTTCTGTAAAGGACTAATTTTTGTTGTTTTTATTATTTCTTGGTGGATAAAATTTCCTTTTTTGCAAGCAATTACGAATTTTTGAGACATTCTAAAATCTAACAATCGAAAATTTAACAAAAAGTGGCAAAAACCACGCCCACTTATATGCTAATACATTGATTTCCCAAAGTCAGGGGGGGCGATTGACACCCCCTGCCCCCTAAAGGACGGGCCTGGCTGTCACGTGCTGTTTTTGACCCAAGTTGAAGTTGTGTGGGATTAAGGGGCAAATCGTCAGTTCGAGGAGTTTCTTTTTCAATTCCTTCATCCTTAAGAAATATTATTTTTCTTGGTCTTTTGATCGACACGCATGTCTGAATTTGCTCTCCACAAAGTAAAAAACAATGTACTACCATACTAGAGCCGATCTAAAAGACAAAAAATTAATAAAGTAGGTTCATTTTCAAATTTCGGCTTCCAAACTTTTTCATCTTCTTTACACGAGAACTACAGAGCTTTTGAGATTTTGATTATTTATTCAGCAATCTCTGCACTTTATATTCGAATAATAAAGTCCCGCCTTTCCTCCACCAATCACATTTTAATGGATATTTGCATAAAAATCTGACTAGTGTCTAAACTTGTGCAACAATGAGAAAAAAAAAGTCTTTTGCAATGTCCAAAATTTGGTTCCAGTTATATTTTTAAGAACTCCAGACACGTATTTGGGACCATATTATGTACCTACAGTAGAAATTTGAAAGCGTTTCGTTGGATAGTTTTCTTTTTATTCATATATTTGCATTTTGTCTAAACTTTTGCATCGCAGTGTATGTATGTATGTATATATATATATATATATATATATATATATATATATATATATATATATATATATATATATATATATATATATATATATTAGTAGAAAAACATTAGCATGAAACTTTTTTTTTTAAACCTGCTCACCTTTAACCCTTCACTGCACGATTTTTTATATTTTCATGAAAAAAATTATATGTTACCTTTAAATAGCCCCGAGTTCAGGAAAAATGAAAAAAAAAAATTAATCTTAAAAATTTGCACCAAAAATGATGTTTTAATTGTTTGTTCTAAATATGGCACAAAGCACATAGCATATGCCTTGTTTTCCGATAAGTGTAATAATCTACAATGTGTTTTGTGCCATAAGTGGTATAAACAAATTTTCCACTAAGTGTACGTAAACAATTTTAGAACAAAGGAAATGACTATGCACACTTCTAACGGAAATGCAGACACTCTTTCTTTCAAAAGCAAGAACTGTAATACCTAGACTAGTGCAACTAACTAGTGCATAAAAATCACACTAAACTGTTATAGCAATGTTCCAGAAGGGGCGCAAAGCTCAGTTTAACTGCATTTAAAAATCATAGGAATATATGAGGGTTTATTTGGTTTGTGCCAGATCTGGCACACCGTGCAGTGAAGGGTTAAATCTAGATAATAGTAATTTTCTCGGTACGCTAAAAAAGACTATATGGGCAAAACTATATCTATGTAAAATGATGCATATTGAACGTGGTAACTGTATTTAATGTAAGTTAAAATGACCCTTATTTATATCACAGTGGTAGTGTTTTTGTATAATAATAATCGGTCACTCATAAACGCGTTGATAATGTTCACTCTTCAAAGGATTTGAAAAGTAAGTCGAAAATCGACTCACCGTGTGAAACTTTTCGATATAAGTCACACCTATTCATTTCTTTTTGAATTGCATCCACGTTAAATATAAAAAAATAAAAAAAAAAATCAGTGGACATATTTTTGCAATAAATTTTGCATTTAATGCTAACCCCGGTAAATTTTTCCTGTTTCGCAAACGTAGCGGAAATAGTTCGAAATCTTTGAAGGAAGAATTCATTTATCTTAGTCACTATTTTTTTTTCTGCAGTAAAGAAGTTTTGCGATAGATTTCTCAATTGTTAAAATTGCTTGAAAAGGAATATCTTTTTTTTCCCAAGTAATTCAAGAAGACCGTCATTTAACGAGGGATCAGCATTAGATGAATTTTTAATTGAATTATTCAACATCTAAGCAGACCTACTTTGTGAAACGTACTTTGTTCTAATCTACGTATGTATGTTCAGGAGACTATATTTTGCGAGGTTTTTTTTTTTTTTTTTTTAATTTTAGCATGTTCTATAATTTATGAACCAAGATATGATTAAGGCAGGGATTCAAGTGAAACAGCACTGCGATCGCTTCGAATGCAATCGCTACTGGAAGTGAATTACATTATCATCAGGTTAACTTGGCACTGACGTCACTACGAGCGGAGCCAATAAGAGCTCACAAGCAGTCGGCGATCTCCTCTTATTCGCCAAGTTGGCTGTGATGTTTTATCTGGCTCGTTTTTCATAGGCAAACGTCAGGCTGACGTTGTTGTAACTCCAGTTAAGCCACTTCCTAAAAACTATAACGTCAAACATTTAGGTAGTGATATTGTGAAAATGAATCTGGCAACAGATAAGAATCGGGAAAATGTTTTTGTTCTTTCGATAACGGGGACCTGGAAAATAAGTGGATGTAAAACAGTTACGAAAATATTGGCTGTAAGATTAAGTGTTTAAGTGTCCTTTCAAGTATTAATAAATGTTTTTATAATAAAATAATTATCTCGGCTCCAGTTTCTACAAATGTGGCGTCCGTGAGAGTGAGTAGAATCTAAAACGTTTGATATTTAACTGTGATAAGTTCCACCATTTAAGAACTGAAACGCAATGTCGGATCATATAAGCTAATGACTGTCCTTGAAAAATAACTCTCGCTGTTGTGATTTACGTTCAAGCGGCTATTTCATTAGTGGATTTTTATACAGTACGCATATTTATATTGAACTAATAAGATGACTGATACGAAAGAGACTGAGGCTGAGATGGAAACAGCTGCAGTGACAAATTTACGAAAGGAAAGGACAAATCTAAGAAGATTATTTACTGCAGCTGAAAAACAGTTTTTCGCGCTTCACGAACAAAAAGAAGTCGATAGTGTCTTAGTGCAGTTTCAGAAAGTTGCAGAAAAGGCAGATCGCTTGTTTAAAGTTGATGAAGCACTGAAAGATTTCATAACGTTTTCCGATGCCGACTATGACGCAATGGAGTCATACAGAGATCGCTTTATAGAAGTAAGAATTTTATACGAAAGACATTATACGAAAGATGATCTAATTTCCAATACTTCGAGCAGAAAATTTGCGGAAAATTTAAAGCTGCCGAAGTTAAAACTTAAGGAATTCGATTTGTCTCCAAAAAATTGGGTTGCGTTCTGGGGACAATTTGGCCGAATAAATGAAGATGAAGATCTAAGAGAAGAAGACAAATTTCAATACCTAATAAATTCATTAAAAATTAAAACCAAAGCCAGAGACATTGTTGATAGTTACCCACCTTCAAAAGAAAACTACGAAAAAGCTGTAAATCATCTAAAATCTAGATTTGGAAGAGATGATTTGATAATTGAAGTATACGTGCGAAATCTTTTATCATTAGTAAACAGCAGGTCCAATATTAAATTATCAGAACTATACGACAAGCTTGGATCTTACTTACGAGTATCAGAGACATTAGGTGTAACTACGCAAAATTATGCAGCGATGTTGTTTCCAGTAGTGGAGTCCTGTCTACCAGTGGACACTCTCAAAGCGTGGGACAGGTACAGATTGAACCGCGATGAATCAACTTCGAAGAAACAAGAACAACTTCTGGAAGATTTGATGACCTTCTTGGGTCATGAAGTAGAAGGCAAAGAACATCGCGCACTCGCTCAGATGGGGTTCAATTCCGATGGCAATACAAAGAAGCAAGCCCAAGTTACGTTCTTGGAAGAGAAAAATCACGTTCCATCCGCATCAGCACTTATCTCCACATCACCAGATAAATCACTATGCATTTTCTGCGAGGGGAAGCATAAGAGTAGTGACTGTATAAAAGCAAAAAATATGTCACTAAATGATTTGAAATCTACTGTCATGAAGAAAAACTGTTGTCTAGTATGTTTAAGATATGGACATTTTGCAAAGAAATGCAAAAGCTCCGTACGGTGCATTATTTGCAATCGAAGGCATTATGCGCTGCTGTGTCCAGATTTAAGCAAGCATCAAACAGCATCCAAAACTGAAGGGAATTCGAACTCTCTCATTTCGGTTGAAGGCACTACGAATGTAATATACTTAAAAACTCTAATTGTACGAGTATATAACAAAAATAAGGTAGAATATGTAAGGGCTCTTCTGGATGACGGATCTCACAGATCTTATATCGAAGAAAGTCTAGCTGTTGAGCTCGATCTATCGCCTTCAGGAGAGGAGTTAATTACGCAAGGACTGTTTCGTGGAGGAGTCACAGCGGAAGCTAAGCATAGGCGTTACGATGTACAAGTTAAAAGTGTGTTCAACAATTTTTCCTGTAAGATACCTGTTCTCGACCAGGCCGAAATTTGTACAACTTTGCCTAACGTTCAAGATCCTGCCTTAATTTCGGAACTAGCTTCTCGAGGCATTAAATTAAGTGATGTTGGAAAACAAGTGCACCCCATCAGAATGCTTTTGGGAGCCGATACGCTTGGTAGAATTATGACTGGTAGAATAGAAATTCTTCCATCTGGAATAGCAGCAATGGAAACAAAATTTGGATGGTGCATTTTAGGATCAAGGAAAAGAAAAAATGTTATGAACATGGTATCCTTAACCTTACAGAACTCTCAACTTCCAAAACTCTGGGACTTGGAAACCCTAGGAATATCCGATCCCATTGAAAGAAAAAATTCGTTGCAGATTGAAGAAGACACCTTACTTCATTTTAAGGAAACAATTACTACAAATGATGAGGGTCGTTACGAAGTGTATTTACCGTGGCTTTCAGGACATCCTTCTCTGTCGGACAATTACAATATCGCAGAATCGAGATTAAAAAGTGTTACGAAACGAATTAAAAGAGAGACGGTTTTTGACTCATATTGCCAAGTTTTTCGTCAATGGGAAGAAGAGCAAAACATTGAGACTGTTTCTACTTCTGATGCTCACACATTTGGCCATTACCTACCCCACAGACCAGTTCTTAAGCCAGATTCTAACACGACCAAAGTTAGACCGGTCTTTGACGCATCAGTAAAAAATCCCGGATCAGCCTCTTTAAATGATTGCCTCAGTGTAGGTCCTAGTTTAATACAGAAAATTCCAGCATTGTTGACAAACTTCCGATACGGTGTCATTGGGGTTACGGCGGATATCAGGCAAGCATTTCTTCAGATCAGCATTCGTCCAGAGAATAGGAATGTTCTCAGATTTTTATGGTGGGAGGATGAGAGCTGTAGTAAGATAAAAATCTTCGAACACTGCCGAGTGGTGTTCGGTCTTACGAGTAGTCCATTTTTGCTCAATGCTACTCTTGGGTATCATTTAAGCTTGGAAAAATATCAAAACGAAGAACTGGATACAACAATCGAAAAACTGAAGAATGGGTTCTATGTCGATAACCTCATTACGAGTGTGAATACTGATGAAGAACTACGTCAACTGATCACACAGTCAAAAGAAATTATGAAAGAAGCTCAGTTTGATTTACGTTGGTGGGCCTATAATGGAATGGAAGAAGAAAATCAAAACATACTAGGTTTAAAATGGAACATACCGAAAGATGAGCTTTCATGCGTGAGTCCGAAAGTTTGTAGTGATCACGGTAAAATAACAAAGAGAAGTTTATTGGCCCTAGTGAACAGTATATACGACCCCATAGGTTTCACTTGTCCTGCTACACTATTGCCTAAAATGTTGTTGCAAGAAACGTGGCGGCGCAAAATTGACTGGGATGAAATTGTTCCTGAAGATATACAAAGAAAATACTTGAAATGGATCGAAGATATTGATCTTATTAAACAATGTACTATTCCACGACGAATTTTCCGTGGGAATCCTGATTTAACTTCTCTACATATTTTTACAGATGCATCTATTTGTGCATTCGCAGCGTGTGCGTTTTTGCGTTGCGAGGATGAAGAGGGAGTATCTGTACAGTTGGTGTCTGCAAAGGCAAGAGTAGCTCCCATGAACTCTCCAACAATTCCACGTCTTGAATTGTTAGCTGCAGCGATTGGAGCTCGATTGTCAAATTCCATTTTAGAAGATCTCAAGATGCCATTAAAAACGTATTACTGGACAGATTCCATGGTTGTCCTCTGTTGGATTACGCGGAAAGAGCCGTGGAACACTTTTGTCGGAAATAGAGTAAAAGAAATACAAGATCTGACAGACATTAAAGCTTGGAGGCATGTGCCAGGCGATATGAACCCTTGTAATTTGCCATCCCGATCTTGTAACTGGAGGCAGCTCCTGCAAGCAAAGTGGTGGGAGGGACCACACTGGTTAAAACAGCCGCAAGAGCTTTGGCCCCAAGCAGAAATTCTCTATCCTGAAGAAGCTTTGTCAGAGTGCAAGAAAACTATAAGTGCTTCTGTTAACTTCACTATCAATGAAAAGTTCAGTGATAGACTTTTGTACTTTTCTCAGTATACGAAACTTTTACGTATGACTGCTTGGATCATAAGATTTTCCCATAACGCAAGTAAGAAATCCCCTAAGATTATCGGTGAACTTACAAACACAGAGCTTGATGTGTCAGAGAAGGCAATTATAAGTTTGATACAGCGTGAATGGCCATCTGATGTGAAAGAAAAATACTCAGAAACAATACAGTTTTTTGAGGATGATGGCATCCTAAGAGTTAAAACTAGACTCATACTAAGTGATGACGATGAGCAATTTCAGAAACCTATAGTACTTCCAGATCATGTTATCGTACGAAGAATGATAGAACATACTCATCAAGTTTTAAAGCACGGAGGAATGTTAGTGACATTGGCATTTTTACGACAACGCTTCTGGATCCCTAAGGGTCGAAAGGTGGTACGAGAAGTAATTCGTCAATGTCTTCAGTGTAGAAAGATCTCAACGAAACCTGTGATTCCTGAACCATCACCTTTGCCTCCAGACCGAATTCACAGAGTAGCAAGTTTCCAGGTCTCAGGAGTTGATCTGGCGGGCCCTGTGTTCCTTCGAAGTGGGCAAAAGGCATGGATTGTACTGTTCACATGTGCTGTCTACAGAGCGGTCCATTTTGAATTAGTCACATCTCTTTCAACTGAAAGTTTTATGCAAGCTTTACGACGCTTTTTTGCACGGAGAGGTCGTTCTTCAATCATGTACTCGGATAACGGCACTAACTTCACAGGAACTGCTCGGGCCCTCAAGGCGATTGATTGGTCTTCAGTTCAACGTGAATGTGCCATTGAAAAAATCCAGTGGCGCTTTAATCCACCTTCCGCACCTTGGTATGACGGATGGTGGGAGCGAATGGTGCGAGCACTGAAGGAGCTCCTACGGAAAAGTTTGAAAAGAGCATGCGTGACTTACGAAGAGATGTTAACTCTCCTCTGTGATTGTGAGAAAACTATCAACAGTAGACCCCTTACGTATTTGTCTGATGACCCGAATGAATTACAACCGTTGACACCTGCACATTTCATTCAAGATCTCCGTGAAGAAGATACAGTGGATTTGGACGTGGTGGATTCTCGCCATCTTCTAAAACGTATACGATACGTCCAGTCATTAAGAAAAAATTTACGGCAACGTTTTCTAAAGGAATATTTGGGAGAGTTGGTGCGGCATCCCAAAGTCCCTTCCAATGGAAGGAAAATATCCGTAGGCGAAATCGTTCTAGTGCAAGCTAACAATTCTAATAGAATAACTTGGCCACTAGCTAGAGTGATCGAGTTATACACAGGAAAGGACTCAGTTCAACGAGTTGCTAAGTTACGTACTGCGAGTGGAGAAATTATTCGGCCCCTTCAGAGAATATACCCGTTAGAATTGACTTTCGATGAAGCTGCTAAATTTCCAGGCTACTATAAGAAGATTACCGAGGAAGAGCGAGTGGACAGAAGGGTTACGAAACCAGACTTGGTTGTTTCTAACAGCCCCTCTCCAGTTCCAGTGATAGTTCAGAAGACTAGATGTGGACGAAATGTGAAGGCTCCAACTAGACTGAACTATTCAAAGTGATTAAGATTTGTGTTGCACAATCATGCAACACAAAGGTGGGAGTATGTTGTAACTCCAGTTAAGCCACTTCCTAAGAACTATAGCGTCAAACATTTAGGTAGTGATATTGTAAAACTGAATCTGGCAACAGATAAGAATCGGGAAAATGTTTTTGTTCTTTCGATAAAGTGGACTTTGAAAATAAGTGGATGTAAAACAGTTACGAAAATATTGGCTGTAAGATTAAGAATTAAGTTTTAAGTGTCCTTTCAAGTATTAATAAATGTTTTTATAATAAAATAATAAATCCCGGCTCCAGTTTCTACAAACGTCACGATGAACGTTCTAATGTAATTCATTTCCAGTATCAAGAAACGTTCAAATGTAATTCATTTCCAGTAGCGATTGCAGTTTGCGATAGCCTGTTTCACTTGAATCCCTGCCTAAGGAAGAAACTGGTTACCTTAGTGCAAATTATAAATTGCAAATTTTTAAACCAACGTCTTTGCTTATTAGTGCTAGACGTTGGATTAAAAATTTGCAAGAAATGATTGTTTGTAAATAAATTAGTGTAATATTTATAACAATTGTAGACTGAAACGCTATCGCTTCGTGATAAATCATGTTCTGTTTTGCTATGCAGAATAATTGCGTTGATTTGCATTTAAACAAGTCTGCTAGAATTCATTCATTTTTCGTTCATTCGCTATTTTTTTTAAATTACTCTACTCATTCCAATTGGGTACAGTTTTTTTTGCAAGAATAAAAAGATGCGATCCAGGTGAAAGCAAAATCACAAGACTGCATAATTATGACTTCTCACAACATTCGACGGATTCTTCTAGAATACTCGCAAATTTCAAAAGCAATTGAACAACTTTTAAAATTTGTCATTTCTCTTTCCTTCATATATTTGTTGTATGTTTAGAGCGTGGGTATGGTTCTTACATAAACCCTGTTCACGTCGAACTTTTATCAAATTTGGCACACTGGTCCCTTAATGCTCAGAGAGTTATTTCACCCCCTATAAGAAGGGCTCTCGTTCAGTAATATTTACTGAATTTTTGGAATTAAAAAAAATCCAAGGAGGTTCAAATTTAAATTTTGAGATATACAACTGCTGTTTTCTACACCTTTAAAATCCAAGGATGTTGAGGAGGATTTAAAAAATCCAAACAGCTTTGAATTTAAGTTTTGAGACATAAAACTGCTATTTTCTACACCTTATCTGGTCATTTTACATTTTTGCTTTATTTGCGTCTAATTGTCAAACATGCGTCACATGACACAAATACATACATACTATGATTCATACTAAGATGATACTATCAGAAGACTGAGCGGTTGATATTATGTCTTCTGATAGAAGTTTTAACTACTAAACCACATACGGCAAGACGACAACAAGAAAAGTTTACTAATTTCGAAGATTTCAGGTACAACAAAGACGGCGACGAGTGAAATATATCATTCGCTCAAGGCCTGAGTTGCAACAAATCTGTCTAAACCAGCGGTGCTCAACCTACGGTCGGTGGGCTATGTCCAACATGTGAAGCTGATTCAGATGGCTCGTTTTTTTTTTTTTTTTTTTTTTTTTACATATCGAAAAGCACGAGAAGTGAAAATGTTACAAATTTGCAGCAAAATATTCAGAAATTGGTTTCTGAAAAATATGCATTTAATGTTGGTTGACTCTGCTTTATTGGCGCAAGGCGCAAACGATGGTATTGTTTGAAAAAATGAAGAGATGTCAAAATTAAAATTATCTTTAATACAATGGACATAAAACCTGAAATTTTTAAAAAGTTTAATGAAAAAAGCATCAAGTAATGATTACAACAACCATTGCTTTCCCTAGCAGCATAATCTCATCAGCCAATGATTTGCCATTCATTGAAACCCGATGAAATTCTCATCGGCCGATGATCGGGTTCCGATGAGTTCTCATCGGGAATTACTCCAATATGTCTCATCGGCCAAACAGAATCCGAGCAGCAAAATCCGATGAGTTTTGCTCGAAATACGATGAGATTTGGAGCAATTTGCGAGCAGTGCAGTCCCGTGCCGATGAATTTAGAAGGGGCGTTGATCGGAAGGATATCGCTTTCCGATGAAAACTAGCTCATCGAAAACCATGCTCGGATACTGATCGGAATGATTTCATCGTGCGTTACGGGATCAGTTTACGAGGAGTTCGATGATCGGCCGAGCAAAATCCGATGAGTTGATGCTACTTGGGTTGCAATTTTCTTTCCTATTCCACATTTTCGTAAGTTTAAAAAAAAATAATTACATATTTGGAAAATGTTTTATGTGTTCTGGCCCGCGAGAATCATTTTAACTCCCGGGCAGAAAAAGGTTGCCGCCACTGTCTAGACCTTGCACTTGATGTGAGAGCAACATATTCTACAATTTTTACTCTACAACACGAGGAGTTGAAAATCACTGACCTGATACTTCTAAAGACTTCGCCACCTGCGGAGATACGGAGGAATGTATTTTGTGTAGTAGCTTTGTGGAAATAGGCGCTCTTCTCGTTTACAAAAAAGGTGTCCGGGACCCAAATTCGATCAGCGACCTCGGCGCCTACCGTCAAGCTCTCGAATCCCGTCCTCGGGGTAAACGAAAGCCGGTCATCGGTCCAAGCTTGACGAAAGTAGAAATCAAGAGTAAAATCCTGCAATGAAATCAAAACACAAATCAGCAAGAACTATCAGTGTAACAGCGTGAACCATTTTTTTTTTTTTTTGACATGCTTTCAAATTGAAATCAATATGCGCACTCGAAACAATTATGTTGTTTTTACAGCATAATACAGCTAATTTTGAGTTAATAAACTATAAAAATTGCTAATTTTACAGTAATAAACTCGGAAATGGTAATTTTGAAGTTTATTACAGTGGATTTTACAATTTTAAACCAGAACCTCCAGTACCAGTATTATACTGTTGTTTTAACAGTATATTACTGCTAAATTTTACGGCAATAAACTGTAAAATTCCTAACTTCACAGTAAGAAACTGTAAATTTGCCAGTTTTACATTTAATTACTGTGCATTTTACAGTTTCAGATTGGAACCTCGGCTGCCAGCATTATACTGTAAAAACAAGCGTTCATTTTTGCAGCGCATTTGGTTCTCTGTTTAACAAATATCTCTATTTAAAGACTACATTTTGTGGTCCCAGATACTCCACCGTAGGGCAATTCCACAGTAACAGAAGTATCAGTTTTTCACAAAACAGCTTACAAAGACAAGAAATATGCTACATTTTTATTTTATTTCACGAACTTAATGAAGAATAAGGTTTTCACTACCTTATAATGCTGATTACATTTTGAAGATTTCCAGAAAAAATACTAAAATAACAGCATTTTGTATATTTGGAGTCTCTGCAGGATGTATTGTGCAGCAATCGATGCTATTTTCCAAAATGGAATTATCGTGTAGTGTTTTCAAAAAATCTGTTTAAGAACGCATTGCGCTTAAAGATGATTTTTTTTTTTTTTTTTGTCGTCCCTTGAAAGTCGTCAAGTAGAGAGCCAACGGTAGAATGGCAAAAAGTATGTACAAACTGTAAGAATGTGTATGAACTAAAAACCAACCCAAATTGCTGTATCAGAAGAATCTGTTTTAAGGCCAAAACACAAAAGCGGCATAATAAGTACTGATATATGACTCAAATGAAAGTTACTTCGTAGGACGTACGGAAATCTGTAGAACACGCGGTCCTAATAAATGCACAAATAGCAGTCAAACTAGGAACGGTTTTAATTATAACTACTTTTTTATAAACATCTCATTTGAACATTTCAACCGGTGTAGCTTTTAATTGTGCAACTATCAGCAGATTTTATTTTTTTTACGTTTTTTGCACTAAGAAATTCCCGTCAACAAGCAAGCAGTTTTTTACAAGATTTATTAAGAAAATACTGCTAAATAAATCATGAATTTTTCGGTAAACAATTGAATGCAGAAGTTTTGGCATTTAAGCCGCGTACTTTAACTAATAAAATTGAACTTATGCTGCAAAATAGTCAAAAATAAAAAAAAAGAAAAAAAAAACCTCTTATTTTACAAGACAGATAGTTTTATAACTATATTACCCTACACTTGTTTAAGTATTTAAAAATTACGCATTTTAATTTTACTCTTACATTAAACGATCTTTAAAGTAAATGTAAAAATTAACTTACTGCACAGCATTTTATCGCTTTATATGCCTCACTAACAGTAATAGTAATTTTTTGAGAATTTTATAAATATAACAGTTGTCTTGCTACCAGCTTAACGTTAAAAATGAGCCGAAATAACGTTCGGTGTTTAACGATAACTTTAAAAACCCATAAAGTTAGTTTGTATTCAGTCGGAAATGCCATGTAAATGGCGTAACAAACAGATTTTTCTTTCAGTCAAAACTTGAATTTTTGTTTTACTTGTTTGCAACAAGATTTCAGCACACAGTTGAATATCAACAGGGTATTATTTCGAATACATTTTACTTGTAGTGCACCCTTTCAGTTTTATAGTTTACAAAAAATATATAAATAACCAGACCCTTTTGAGTTTGCAAGAAAAAAGTGTGTCTAAACCGAAAGTGTAGAGCATTTACTCCCGTTTGACACTGTTAGATTAAGTTAAAGGAAAATTTACACGTGGCCGTGACCACTATGTAGCATTTTTCTTGTGTCAATCATTTGGTGCATAATTAATAGTAATTACCATCTGGCTGTTTGATGATTAGTTAATTTGTTCTTTAAGAGTATGATGTTCTAAAGCAGTGTTGGTGCTAAAAATGTTATGGAACCATTTTATTGCGTTAAATCTTATAAAAGTCAAGAGTCAACCTTAAATTATTTTTTACTAAATGGTTGTGTTACTTGTTTAGAAAAAGTTCTTATATTGCTTTACTCTGATGATTTTGAAGACATGCCAACTTAACAGAAAGCTTCAATGATGTATGCAAGCAAATCGCTTAAAAGTTGTGAAATATATTTTTTGAAAATTTAAATATCTCCTCTCCACAATATTTGAAATTGCAAAAATTGCAAAAAAAAAAAAAAAATATTTACACTCTATACCTCTATTATCATTTTCTAAAGAAAAAATTATTTTTTACCTGTTTTTGGGAAGAGACTCATGCTTTAACTGGTCAAGGTAATACACAAAACTAGTTTCATTTACAAAAAATATACCACCGCTGTTTATCAAGAATTAAACTTAACCCATTACAGAAGAGCACAATAATTTTAAGTTATTTTTGTATTTAAATATATTTCGCAACAATTCTGTATAAAAACAATTTATACAGAATTGTTGTATTTAATTTTCCTTACCGTCAATTGTGTATATATTTTTTTACATTTTGAGTAAGGCTACGAATGGGTGTAGAACCTCTAAACGTTTCAAAAAATTTAAACTGACTAACACCGGTGCGAAATGTGTTTTATATAAGTACTGCTTTTGTAACTAAACCGTACCATTTTTACTGAAGAACCAAAGGCTTCTACTTTCAACAGAATATTAAAGGTATCGAACAAGAATTGCGTGTTTCTTCTCAAATGCCTCACACGCAAGCTAACTTGTCAGTATTTTATCAAGAGAAGAGTATATTTATCTTTGGACATGTTAACAAAATTTCAAACAAATTTATTAATTATAGGTTAGATCGGGTATAGTTGATATACATTTTGCGATTTAATTTTGTATATTTTTTCGTGGCGTTAAGTACCAAAATAAAATGTCCTGTAGTAATGCTACTATTTTTCTATCGAAGGATGATTTCAACTGATTTGCTAATATATACATATTTTTTTTTTCATATGTAAAATAATGCACAGGCTGCATTCTCCTTGATATTACAACAATGAAAAAAGTAAAGGTGTAAAAAAATTTAAAGTCGATAACTGGCTTTAATTCACTTCAGATTTTTCTTAGGTAGAACAACATATTTACTAATAATTCAAATTTATGTCAACATAAAAATCCATTCTATCGTAAAAAAGATCTTCATTACTTGAGGGCATAGTTTACGTATATCCAAAACCAAAATTTTAGTCTTTTATCTTGGAAGAGTAATTTTAAATTGCAATCGTAAATCGGTATTTTGATTCATAACATAAAAAGAAATTATATCAGTTGTTGCGTAGTTTTTTTTTTTTCTTGAATTATGTCTTCCACAAATACTTAATGTATATGTTTTATCTATAAATAATAAGTGAATTTCATCAAATTTTTGGACATATTAAAACTAAATTCAACGTAATCATTCAACTCAATGTCTGGCAAAGCTCAAACCGATATGTCTGCTTTTTTGTTGAATTTAAGGAAATAAAAAAAAGTGCCAAAAAGTGCCATTTTCTATATAATATGGCGGCAAAAGTCTTTGCAAGAAAACCAAGTCATACAGAATCAATCGATACGAATATAAGATATTTACAAACGCTCTAGTCAGTCTTTTAAGTTTCATTGCACGTGATAAGCACACAATTAAGAGAAACAGCATTAAAAAATAGTTATGTTTTAATATTATTTACCTATTTAAAACTACAGAGGAGTTTTTTTTTAATAATCTGGTATCAAAGGTCATTGCAAAAATTTTAACATTCAGTCACATAACAATCAATCAATTAATAATAATAATAATAATAATAATAATAATAATAATAATAATAATAATAATAATAATAATAATAATAATAATAATAATAATAATAATAATAATAATAATAATAATAATAATAATAATAATAATAATAATAATAATAATAATAATAATAATAATAATAATAATAATAATAATAATATTTAACTCTAAAAATAAAATAACCAGTGGATGGAAACGTTCTTTTTTTTTCAACCCTATGCTTTCAATAAAAACCACAAAAGAAAGTTTCAATCTAATATCGAAGATCATTGGAAGAATACAAATTATCAATCAGACAACAATTAATCCATACAAAAGAAGTGGATTTAAAAACACAATAGTCTGTCATCTGATTTACGTAAACAAAAAATAGCACAAAAAGAGAAGTAAAAATATGAGTGAAAACTTTAACTTTTTCTCAATATAATTCATACATTAGAAAGTATAGAAGCAATTTTTAATAACTGAAACTTGAAAGAAATAAATAGTTTAACAAAACTTCCTATAACTTGTCAAATATAAGCACGATTGATATCCCCGATTTTTGCTGCCACGTGAGGCTAATATGTGGTGGAGCGTTTGGAAATCTGACGCCCAAATAAACGTTCTAAAATGGCTGCCAATCGTTGCTTCTGATTTACTTTTTTATCTGTAGTTTTTACCTCCGGGTCGTCTTCGCATGAATGGACGAGTAAAACTGAAGTTATTTATAGACGACTGTAAATCTGAGTGTAAGCCAGAATAATTTCTAGTTCGGAAGGAGAGCTTTAGACCGACGTTGTGATTAGATGGTTCGAGTTTTGACGTAGGTTGCTGCGTGGGGATAGTTTACGGAATATGGATGAATGTTCTTGCGACTTCCGATTTATGAATACATTAAACATTGGAAGAAACAAGCTTTTATGAAGAATTTTTGAAGCTTAAAAAATAGTATTTGTAAATAACTACAACAACGAAATTGCTCCAAAAATGTTGAAAATTTAGATGTGTAAGCATAAGATAAACGTTTTATTAGCGAAATGACAATAATATTTTTATTTATGCTTTGTCAAATTAGTTTCATTTAATGATTTAATGATTAGAATAACGTTGTACATAAAATGATATAGTGATGTGTTCAGAGATTACTACATCTTCAATACTTAAATTTTATTTTGTTAAATTGACTCCCAAATAAACGTTCTAGAATGACTGCCAATCGTTGCTACTGATTTACTTTTTTATCTGTAGTTTTTCATTCGGGTCTTATTGGTATGAATGGACCATTAAAACTGAAGTTATTGATAGAAGACTGTAAATCTGAGTGTACATTAGAAAAATTTCTGTTCAATGGGAGAAATTTTTGACCGATGTTGTGATTAAATTATTCGAGTTTTGAGGCAGATTGCTGCGTGGGGCTAGTTTATGGAATATGGATAAATATACTTGTGATTTCAGTTTTCTAAATGCATTAAACACAGGAAAACGTTCAGCATGAAGAATTTCCGAAATGTTAAAAAGAAAATTCGATTGTAATAACCGTAACGAGTGAAATTATTGCAAAAAATATTAAAAATTTATAAGTATAAACACAAGATAAATTTTTAACAACGAAAGTTTAATAGTTAATTATTATGCTTTGTCAAAATAATATTATTTTAGTATATAGTTCTTATAAATAAATTCAGAACTCTTTGCAAAATTTAATGTTTTAATCTTGCATAAATTATTGTATTTTTTATTTTAGTAAACAAACAAAGCGGTTAAAGGAAAATATAAACGCTAACTTCCTTTATTTAGAAACAGAGAGAGAAAGACTTATTTCGTAAATGAGTGTTCCTAAACTTTTTTTTTTTTCTTTTCCTTAATAAATCCTGTAATGTGATTATAAACTTAAATGCTTCTTGAAATCGTAATTATTTTAGAAGAAAATAACTGTACAAGCGACAATCATTTTTGTTATTCTAAAAGTAAGTTTATTTTTACTCTTATCTTGTTTATAGCTGGATTTATCTGATATGAGTTCCATCAGGAAGGGCACAGTTTCTATATCAAACCATGCCCACTTTGTCTACTAAAATTTGCAAAAATAAAAATTTTGTCGCCTGGAAAATCAACGAAATTCTATCTATATAACGCTCATATGTTAAGTAATTTTTACAGAATATGATCAAATTCCAATGAATGTGTTTGTTATATTCATTAGGCAACAACAATAATCTAAATAGGGAAGTTTCAACTTATTAATTATTCCTAATTTGACTACTAGATGTTGTTATGACAAATACAAAACACAAAAATACACCATCGCGAAATTTCAAAACACAGTGATTGATTTTAATGAATTCTTAAAAAAATCAAGCAAAAAAAAAAAAAAAAAAACCTTGAAAACGAAACTAGTGACGTCAAATAGAGCTAATTTTATTATTTCACCCACAAAAATTATGTTGCCTAGATACTATTGTTTCATTGCGGACTTTTTTCCCTATCAATCTATCTAGACTCTATTATGGGCAATTCCACGAAAAGTGGTCCTAACACACCAAAATTTTTTTCCCCCATAATACAAAAACAAACCTTACTTTTTGACAAAAAAATATCTACTCTTTTCGATTCCAGCATCAATTTTAAGATAAAATTTTTCTTTTCTCATATTTTAGCCTTGTTTAATAACATTGAGACAAATTTAAAAAAAAATGCATTATTAGTGAAAAAATGTCAGAGAATTTTTTTCATCTAATAATCATTTTTTTTTTGGAAAAACTATCAAATATCATGAACGTAGATCCTTTATATGATTACATCTCATATTTTTTGTAATAAAGTGTTTCATAAGTTTTTAACCCCTCAAAATATGCAGTTTACTTTTTTTTGGTCACACACGTAAGGCAAAAGATAGAAAAGTTCCCCCCCAAGGTCTAATTAGGGGACTAAAAGAAAACTATCTCATATCATAAATTAACTTGATACATAACACCTGTAACCTGACGTACATCTTCATCCATTCGGCAGAAACGTTTTAACGAGGCTCTTTAAAAGCTGTCACACACGTAAGACTTTTGAATGGTTTACCTTAACCCTTCACTGCACGGTGTGCCAGATCTGGCACAAACCAAATAAACCCTCATATATTCCAATGACTTTTTAAATGCAGTTAAACTGAGTTTTACGCCCCTTCTGGAACATTGCTATAACAGTTTAGTGTGATGTTTATGTACTAGTTAGTTGCACTAGTCTAGGTATTACAGTTCTTTCTTTTGAAAGAAAGAGTGTTTGCATTTCCGTTAGAAGTGTGTTTAGTCATTGTTTCCTTTGTTCTAAAAATGTTTTAATACACATAGTGGCAAATTTGTTTGTACCACTTATGGCACAAAACACATTGTAGATTATTACACTTATCGGAATACAAAGCATATGCTATGTGCTTTGTGCCATATGTAGAACAAACAATTAAAACATCATTTTTGGTGCACCTTTTGAAGATCAGTTTTTTTCTTCATTTTTCCTGAACTCAGAGTTATTAAAAGGTAACATATGACTTTTTTCATGAAAATATAAAAATCGTGCAGTGAAGGGTTAAGAGTCAGGTCTTTGTTTGAGAAACTTTCCCAGGAACCGATTTTTTTAATTTAATTTTTTTTTTGTTAATCTCCTCTGATTACATGTAACATGTTATACAAATAAATTATAAAATAACCTATATATAATTCGTATACAAATGAGAATTAATTTCGTCTTCATTCTTTATTTTGTGAACATATCTTTGCAATTTAATTATTTACTAGCGGCAATGTCCAACAAAATCAGATCTTTCGTTTAGGGCAAAAAATCAAATATTAAACAAGTGGTTCCGTCCGGAACTGAACGAGCCTACTTTCTCGTTTGCCAATTTCAAATTTCAAATTTGGTAAAATATTCATCCGAAAGATAATGGGTACGTGGGGGGTGGGGGGCAATTCGAAAAGTCAAACATGAGAATTAATTGTCCTCGCCGAGATCTTTCTAACAAAAAAAGTTTGTTCAAAGCAGACTGTTTAACTCAAAAGTAATTAGCGGGGGACCAGTTGTATGAGCGGTTCAAAGTTGAACAAAAAAGGACTCAAACCAAAATATTAAATGTGAGAATTATTTATCCTCGCCGAGATTATTAGAACAAAAGAAAAAAAATGTTCAAATCGGATTGTTTACTCAAAAGTTGTTAACGGGGGACAGGTTGTTTGAACGGTTCAAAGTTGAACGAAAAATTGTTCAAATCTGAAAGTCAAATATGAGAATGAGGTCTCCTCGCCGAGATCTTTCGAACAAAAAAAAGTTTGTTCAAATCGGACTGCTCACTCAGAAAATATTAGAAGAGGGGGGCGGGGGGGGGAAGGGGGGAGGGGGAGGGGTAGAGACAGACATACACATATATAATGCTGATAGCTATAATTATCAGTTGTGGAAGTTGAATTGACTTTAAAATGAAGACATGCTGCACGCGGTCACACACGTAAGGCTCTAGTGTCACACAAGTAAGGAATATTAAAAAAATTTTATTGCTACTGTACGAAGTTTAGAAAAAAAAGAATACGTGGAATACTTACTTAGTATACTTAGACACATGCACAAAAATCACCGTTCATTTATCTTTTAAAACTTCACAGGAAATTACACAATAATATCAGGTACAGCTTATTTTCAGATTTTCCGAGTCACACACGTAACTCTGTATTTAAAATTTTATAAAAAAATTCAAAAGTGTCCTATGAAAAAAATAACGCCGCATTACAACATTTGCATATCTTCTGTTACTCAAATAGCAACCACTAAGAAATATCTAAAAAATATCGTCCTGGTTTTTATTGTTATTTGCAAAGAAATGGCGTCAAAAAGTCACACACGTAAGGCTGGAATGGCCCTTATGAAGTCTGTTAATTCATTGTGGAAATTAGATTCTGCTATGGTGCACCAATTTATGGTACAGTGGTTTTAATGCTAGTGGTTAGTACATTGCTGAAAAGAATTAATTAAAACTTACCAGAATCTCACTATTTAAACCAAGTTGAATTATATTATAATATGTGCATTCATAATGTGTTTAAACCTCTAAAATTATTACATATCATGCAATAGACAAATAATTACACATTGATCTAAATTACCTATTTTTATTTTAACAATTTAAAGCATACTATATAGATATTCAAATTAATAAAAAAAGTTGCAACTAAAATTTAATTAACATTAATGGCCATAAAAGAAAAAGTAAAAGGCGAATGGGTACCCATAAACATATAGCACTTACGTGCTTCTGCTGCGTAAATGTCCGTCCATGACGTCACGTATATAAGATGGAATAGTCGAAATTAAGTCTTTTAGATGATTGAAAGTTCATTACAGTTCACTTTTATGCTATCATTTTCAACATTTGAAGACTAT
This sequence comes from Uloborus plumipes, assembly GCA_038373865.1. Classification (NCBI taxonomy): domain Eukaryota; kingdom Metazoa; phylum Arthropoda; class Arachnida; order Araneae; family Uloboridae; genus Uloborus; species Uloborus plumipes. The sequence continues at coordinate 58,343 of JAXGGA010007868.1, forward strand.
TTTGAAGCCACGTTGACACACTAATTTGGAGGCAATGTAGCTGTACGAAGATATATGAGACTTCACTTCAGAAATTCATACTTATTGTAAATATGTACCAACTACATACGCACACAGGATAAAATACAAATTTTTCATAATTGGATGTTATTTCTTGGGTAATATTAAAAGTGAAACATCTTCAAGTCATTACGTTGAGTTATAATTTCAAAATGCTGAAAAAACTGAGAAACTGAAGGCTGATCAAAATGGTAAAAAATACAAAAGATTCTAGGGGCTGAGGCAACCCCCAGCCCCCAGCAAACGTAAAGACACACTGGCAAGCTCAAACAGCAAGCCTTAGCGCAAAGGGCAAGCGCCCCATAATTCTTCCAAAAAACGTGAACTAAAACTACCGCTCAGTTCCTGATTGGCTACAGGAGTTTGCCAAACCAGGAAGGAAGAATTCTTCCGGTACAGTTGCGGTTAGCATTTTCAAGGCCTTGGTAAACAGGAAGTTGTGTTCGAATATGAACACCGCTCGCCTCCAATATCCAACAGTGGTGGCTGTTTAGCGTTAAGGGGATGCTATAAGGTTTTGCCTTGTAGCAGATTCGTCAAAGGGCAATCCAATAACCAGCCACGGGTATCGGTGTCAATTATTTTTAGCGAATGGCGGCGAATACCGCATTCAAATTTTTAGTGAGAAATTACTTGGCGACTTTTATCTTTTCTGGCAGCCCGCCAGAACAACCTAGGTCAGTACGAAAAACCGGTTTCCATTCGCCGATGAGCAGTTTCTCGCCTCTGTCTTGGCACTCTGACGAAAAATCCATGAGAAATCTGACGTCACGAAGGCTTGAACTTTAAAAATTATTTAAAAAAAAACTACTAGTCTTATCGCATTTTTTTTCACTGATGATGATCACATGTACGTTGTTCTGTCATCAAAAATAAAATAAAAAATCGAAAAATTCCCTATTGTAGGTATGACTGGTGCGCATTTACTAATTAAACACGCTAGCTTTTTCGATTTTTGAAAAAGAGAAATCTCAAAAGTTAATTAGAAAATCTAAAAATATTTTATTTATGGAACTAGAGAGATACTATCAAATTGTATTAAATAAATAATTCTACGATAATTTGACATTCAGTTTCGACAATGATATTGCCAGCGACATTGAAATGCTGATTTGGACATGAATGAAAATTAAATTCAACCAAATTATGCAATAGCAGCAATGTATAATTCTTCGTGTCTGTTGTGTATCCAGTCAAGCACGACGATTTTCTTTCTTTGGAATTTGCAAAATTTCAAAAGAAGAAAAGATATTTATGAAACCACAAATATCGGGTAATTGTATTGAATCAAGCATTGTATAGTAATTTCATGTTAAGTTTTGTCCCTGACATTGCTAGAAACTCTAAAACGCTGATTTAGTCATGAAACAAACTCAAAATTTTACGAAGTTAGGCAAAAACAATAATGTATAATTAACCATAGTACCAATTATGCACGAAGATTTTCAGACTCTCAAGCTCGAGAAATTTCAGAATTAAAGAAAAATCCCTTAATACTTTTATAGAACCACGAGTATCGTCAAATTTTATTGAATGAAGCATTGTACAATAATTTGATATTCAGTTTTGTTTCCGATATTGCAAGAGACTCAGAAATGCTGATTTGGTCATGAATGAAAATCAAATTTCACCGAATTTCTAAGAAATACTTGAAAGAAATATATAATTT